>CAKNEU010000094.1:0-59940 GCA_930272665.1 Mariannaea elegans
TTAAGCGATAAAGGTTGAAGGGTAGGAGGAAGTGTACAACTCGCTTGTCTGTACAACTCGCTTGTGAACCACGTTATCTTCAGTTAAGGTTTATTCTGCATCAGTCCTCATATTTACGTCGCCATGCCGCCACATGTGATGATTTATCATTCAAACTGATCGGCAGAGGCGACTGCAAAAACGATCGCACTAGTTAGATACGATCATATATTCTCATTTGCCAGTCGCAGATTTTTCAGTAATCTTTGGGCGTGGTGGGTGGAATTTAAGGAGTAGTTCGATCAGCGCAGATACCGCGTCGTGACGTCAAACCACCCATGACGTCGGTAGCCGGCGAACTACGCGTTGGCTCGATGAACGAGAAAAACCATGCAGTACTCCAATCTAGAACTCAACCCGTAGTTCATTCAACATTCAATCTCGATTAGTTTTCGAGTGAATAAACTTGCGCTCCACCTCCATTAATCGTATTAACCCTATCGCTTCTCCACCCAGCTTGACTCCCTCTAAACGACCTAATCAGCCTCCATTAGTCGAAGCGGCGGCGATGCCCCTATATCTCGAGCACTCCATTTCAATATGAACGGAGATGCATTGATCCCAAGTGGTCTTGTCGTCCATGAGCGCGACGAAAGATACTTCATGACCCGACTGGTTCAGGCCCTTCTTAAACCGTGGAAGCCCTTAGTCGCGAAGCACAGTAAACCACCTGCTGAACCAGTACGATTGAGACCCCCAAAGAGAACTTTAAAGCGCTGCGATGTGAAAGAACGTCAGGTCGAAGGTGTTTTTGTGTACGACTTTACACGCAAGCAGACGAGCCAAGAAGATGATATCATCAAGAATCACCCTCCCAAGAGGATATTGTACTATTGCGGCGGGGGATGGCAGATGCCTCCAAGCTCTAGTCACTGGGCTTTTTGCACTGAAATGGTCACCAGGCTACACAACACAACCATCACACTCATCGCCTATCCGCTAGCTCCAAAGAGCCCAGTTTCAATCTCATTCCCACGAATTGAAAGAGTATACAAGAACTTGTTGAGGGAGGCCACAAGGGCCGGCGAAACTGTCATTGTTGCTGGAGACAGCTCTGGAGGGAATCTTGCTCTTTGTGTTGTCACTTGGACTTTGATGAACCAGAAAAACGAAGCTACCAAGGTACCTGCAGCTGTCTTCGCTCTCAGCCCGACAACCGACCTTCGCCATACCATGGCGGAAATAAAAGACGTGGAAAAACTTGACCCCATCATGTCACATTCATTCATCAACTCTACGTCAAGGACCTGGTGCCCTAGTGCGGACCAGCATGAAGCCGGCGACATCACGGTAACGGAGCCCGATGGTCGTTCGTACCACCTCGACTGGGGCTTCGAAGATCCTCGAGTGTCTCCTATTCAAGGTGATCTTCACGTATTAACTCGATATCGTGTTAAAGTTTATGGAGTAATTGGGACATACGATGTCCTCGCACCAGAGGCCGTTGCTTATGTGGACAAATTGAAGGAACAGGGTGTTGAAGGAGAATGGCTTCGGTGGGAAGGTCAGATGCATTGTTTTCCTATAGCATTCCGGTATGGGCTAAAAGAGAGTACACAAGCAGTGGATTGGATTACAGAGGTACTTGGGAAAATATGAACGGAACAAAGGGCCTCGATGTACGTGTTCGATTGGTAGGTTGTCTCCTGCTTGTGTTCAAAGATAACATAAAATGCAACAAGTAAGATGACACTTCTACAATCTCAAGTGCTAAACAGGGCATTCCGACTTGACCTCCCGACATCCACTATCACAAATTGCGTAACTACCGTAATCATACCCGATCTCTTAGCCCTACGATGGGGTAACGCTACAATACTGCCCTTTGTTTTGCGATTGATGGTGCACCCGGCCTCCTCATATGACTGCAAGAGGATGATCGCTTTGCGTAAGAAGTCTGTACAAAAGTCGCAGGGTCACACCCGGAGAGTCAGAAATTCTTGCACCATAGCATCTCTCAAAACAGGTGTGGCACAGAAGGAGGCTACTTGTTAATCTTCTTGTCTCGGAACATTATTTTGGATCCCCGACTGCAACAAAAGTTGCTCAACTCATTGAAAACAACGGATTAAGTGCATTCAAATCAATATAGCAACTGTTTCAGCCACAGTTACTCCCAGAAAATCTATCATTCTCTGATCATCATACAACATCGTCAGAGCACCATGTCGACCCTCTGGAATGCCTTAGAATCACAACGACCTTGGATCTTGATCTTGGATAGCTAGCTTATGAATCAAATGGTAGCATACAGATTAAAAATCTTGGCTTCTCTAACAAATCGAGTTCATGTAAGTTCACCCAATCGAGACTATGTAAGAGCTGGCTTATTTTCCTATCCAGGAAATCGTGGGGAAGATAGGGTTAGTCCTCTTTTAGCAAGTTATGCCGACTGTGTCGATCTCCAAGCCGCTACCTTACAAAGCCGATAATGATTCACAGGGAAGCGAATTACACTCATGAGAGAAGTTCATATAGTCGGTTCTAATACCCAATTTCGGGATAGTAAGCCATCACCATACTGAATGGTTTTCATTCACGTGAAAGGATCGAAAAATCTCAACCGTTGATTCGCCACCATATACAGTCCGCAGTCTCCGCATGCTTCATTTACCCCGCTTGTTGTAGACGGCTTGGCGTAGATGGCTTCGTTGAAAAGAACGATAAGGAAGTATACGGACTTACTGTATGTTATGAAATACCTCTTGTGCCAAATATAAAGATGGCTTGGTATCTGCATCTTGGTCGAAAAGACCCGTTTTGGTTACTGTGCAACGACCAAGTCTTTATGTCCTTCACTCAATCCATTTGATTGAGTTACCAATCGCATCTTAGTCCATATAAGTGACAAGCTTCATTCAATCCCGCTCGCCTTATGTCCGAGCCGAACCCCAAAGATGGCAGGCACATCTCGGGCCTAATGAATAGTCCCCTTACTCGACCTGCTCATTCTTTGTCGGCGGAAGAAGTTTTCCACGAACTCGAGACAAACCCAATCACAGGCCTCAGCAATGAACAGGCTGCTGAACGATTGATCAAATTTGGGCAGAATGAGCTTGAAAAAGAGCATGGGGTTCGACCCCTCCAAGTCTTCATCGCCCAGATCGTCAATGCCATGACGCTGGTAATTAAATTGTTATCCTTTCTTCAGCTTCTCCAGTTCGGAGCTTATGCGTTAATATAGGTGCTTCTTCTTGCCCTGGCTGCCAGTTTTGCAATCAAATCTTGGATTGCGGGCGGCGTGCTCGCCTTCATTATCCTGATAAATATTGTCATTGGCTTCTTTCAAGACTTGCAAGCTGCTCGCACGATTGCATCGCTGAAATCATTGAACTCGCCAACAGCACGGGTAATTCGAGCAGGCGAGAGCCAAGTCGCCGATGTTTCCAGTCTAGTCCCCGGTGACATCATTGACCTTAAGACGGGTGATGTAGTACCTGCCGACGTCCGAGTCCTGGAAGCAGTGAACCTTGAAGCCGATGAAGCGCTTCTCACCGGTGAATCGCTACCGACACGCAAGGATCCTGAGGCAGTACATGAAGAAGACACTGGTCCTGGTGATAGAAGCAATGTAGCGTTCAGTTCGACTACTATCACCAAAGGTCGTGGGCGGGCTGTTGTCTTCAGCACGGGAATGCACACCGAGATTGGAGCTATTGCCGCCGCATTGCAAAATGAAGGTGAAGTCAGAGTCCTCGAACGAGATGAGAAGGGCAAAGCTTCTATTGGTGCCTATCTTTGCTTCTGGTTTGGCAAAATTTGGGACTTCCTCGGCAATTTTCTAGGTCTGACCGTTGGAACGCCCCTGCAACGCAAGCTAGCTCGTCTGTTTCTCTACCTCTTTGTATTCGCAATCATCTGCGCTATCGTCGTGTTGGCTGCGAATCGCTTCGAAGGGCGCCGAGATGTCATCATTTACGCCGTTGCGACTGCTATAGGCACTATACCAGTCACGCTTATCCTGGTGCTGACCATCACAATGGCAGCGGGTACTAAGGTTATGGTGCAAAGGCATGTTCTCGTGAGAAACATGAGAAGCTTGGAAGCTTTGGGAGGTGTAACAAGTTAGTTGCTCATTTCAAGTGACTATATGGAATATTAGCTAATTTGGCTCAGACATTTGTTCCGATAAAACAGGCACTCTTACCCAGGGAAAAATGGTTACGAGGATGGCCTGGATTCCGGGGCATGGAACATATTATGTTGATACGACCAACGAACCGTACAATCCAGAGGCTGGCAGTGTCAGCTTCACACATGCTCAACCCGATGGAATGATGAACGAAAAGCACGAAACTTCTCCCATTGGTTCTATAGACGAACTACACAAGATTTCTTCTCTGCAAGACTTCCTGAATGTGGCGTCTTTTGCCAATCTAGCAAAATTGCACAGGTCAACTGATCAGAGTCCAGAAAGCTCCAGCCAGTGGAATGCGCAAGGTGATCCAACCGAGATCGCGATTCGAGTATTTGCGACAAGACTCGGAAAGACAGACCTGGAGAACAGTAGCGAATGGAAGCAGCTGGCTGAGTTCCCCTTTGACTCTTCCGTTAAGAAGATGTCTGTCCTGTGCCAGAATCAGGCTGCCCGTGAGACTCACGTCTTTACCAAAGGTGCTGTAGAGCGTGTACTCGCAAGCTGCACAAGCATTGCGACCGAAACCAACTTCCCAGCTCCGATGTCAGAAACCTATAAGAACGAAGTTCATTCAAACATGGAATCTCTCGCTCGCAGGGGTCTTCGTGTTCTAGCGTTGGCAAGCAAGGTCAATCAGAGGATGGCGTCTGAGGACGATGCTCGACAAGGCCTTCTCAAGAGAGAAGAGTTCGAACGAGACTTGGTGTTCCGCGGTTTGATAGGCATCTACGACCCTCCTCGCCCAGAGTCGAGGCCGAGTGTCTTCAAGTGTCATCAAGCCAGGATCAACGTACACATGTTAACAGGCGACCACCCAGAAACCGCTCGTGCCATCGCTCGCGAGGTGGGAATCCTACCTGCGCGAATGGAGCTTCTGAGGGCAGACATTGCTGAGCGCATGGTTATGACAGCGCACGACTTTGATGCGATGTCAGATGAGGAGGTGGATCAGCTACCACAGCTCCCTCTCGTCGTCGCTCGTTGTGCCCCCAACACAAAGGTGCGGATGATAGACGCCCTGCATCGCCGCGGTTGCTATGTTGCCATGACTGGTGATGGTGTGAATGACTCACCTAGTTTGAAGCGCGCCGACGTGGGCATTGCGATGGGGTTGGCTGGGTCCGATGTAGCAAAAAGGTGAAACCCCATGGTGCAACGAATCTTGCCTTCCTAAGCTAATATTCATAGTGCGTCGGATATCGTACTGACGGATGATAATTTTGCATCAATTCTCAACGCTGTCGAAGAAGGGCGACGGATCTTCGACAATGTCCAGAAATTCATTCTTCATGTCCTTGTCGCGAATGCAGGGTTTGTCGTAACTCTCCTAGTGGGCTTGGCATACAAAGATTCTCAAGGGATTTCCATCTTTCAGGTCACCCCTATTGAGATCCTGTTTATGCTTCTTGTTGCTGGAGCATTTACGGAGACCGGACTTGGTTTTGAAGCCGCAACGCCGGATATCTTGAATCGCCCGCCTCAGCGCGTGAGTTGTCCCAGCGTGTTGCACTTTGGATCACAGTCCACAACTAATATTTCTTAGCTTAAATATGGAGTCTTTACGCCCGAGTTCTTACTTGACCTCATAGTCTATGGGTTTTTAATGGCTTTGTGCCTGCTAAGTAGCTTTGCCATCGTTCTCTTCGGCATGTACGACGGTGATCTTGGTCAGGACTGCAACATCAAATATTCCGAATCTTGCAATGCAGTCTTTCGCGCCCGCTCCACATGCTTTACCAGCATGATGTGGGTTTTCCTCTTCTTCGCCTGGGAGCTCGTCGACTTGAGGCGCTCATTCCTCGACGGGGCATTCTCAAATACGCGTGAATGGGCCTTCAGACTCTGGCGCAACCCGTTCTTGTTTTGGTCCGTCGTCATCGGAACCATCAGCGTCATCCCAACTCTCTACATACCAGTCATCAACCACATTGTCTTTCTACACTATGGCATCGATCGCGAATGGGGTGTTATTTTCGCCGTGACCGTTGCTTTCTTTGCTGGAGTGGAGTTGTGGAAGTGGGCGAAGCGGGTTTATTTGAGACGGAAAAAGGTTCTAGGGAGAGACAACGAAGAGTCAAGTGAGGATGAATTGGAGTCAAGGGCCTTTGAGAAATTTTACGCTTTATAATTTCTCATTATTTTTGACTAGGTATATCAAATCGAATGAAAGCGAACCAAGACGCCTCAAAAGTCGGTATATTGACCAAGTAGATGATCTTTGAAGAATTTAAATTACAGAGAGACAAATAAAATAGTTATAGACACGCACAGCAATACCACTCCAAACTTTCTGTTTCTCTATTGTCATCACTTTGATCCTCGTGAGTGAAAATATGCAATTTTTGCATGCTCAGCCTCCCATTGCCTTGTTAACCATATCCTCTCAGTAGATGGTTTATTGAAAAACTGTCTAGGGTAGGATATCTGGCGCTCTCTAGCTTACGAAGACATCTACGAACGGAGTTATCTCAATCGCCTATCGACCCAAATTCCGCTGGCTTCAACATGGATGAGACGTAGCATTCTTCCTCATAACACGGCTTCAGAGATCAACAAACGGGTTATACGTCGCTAACTGATACGCATTGAGGGGTCATTCGGTCCATGCATGAGCATGACGCATAGAGCTTTGAGTCCTGATACACAGCATTAGTTTTTTCGCGAATAGCTACAAGGCTAAGCAGCTTGTAACGTCTCACTACCAACGAAAATAAGACTGCAAAAGCTAGTTGGCAGAGTCATTGCTGTACATTAAATGGTACGTCATTTCATGTCATCTACGAGGAAGACCACGAGGTTACGAGCGTAGGCAGTCGCTAAGCGGTGCCGAGAGTCCGGTAGGAGTTATAGACCGGTTTGGAATAGATTAGCAACTCGAGAGGGGTAATCGAGTACAATGAAGGCCAACACCTATTGCGTCTGCCTTCCATCGTACCCGTAAAGAAGTGCCCAGTGTGCTAGTCATTTTACCGAAAATTTGGAAGCTATCTGTAATAGCTGTTGGGGCCTGGACCATGTGAAGGTCGACATGAGACTGACCCAATTACCCTGTAGGATGGTGAAGAGTCAACAATGTACCAAGATTAGACAAGGCGTCTCATACTTCAGTCTAAAGAGCTATCTCGGCACATTGACTGGACAATGGGAAGCGCGAAAGTGATACAAGATTTCATCTCCGACAATAAAGCAAACTGTGTCTGACCAACGACTTTTCTCATAGAGTTCCAAGAGTAGTTACTCGACCGGCCTTGCAAGACGTCACCAACCGAACTCCGTTTCAAGTTTCACGAAGAAAATCAACCTGGAACGTCCTGTGTGATACCAGACGATATTTGAACTTGTAAAAGCTGGCCAATGTAGATGAATGATTCTGTGGCCACTGGCTGTAGGGCGCCCGGAGCTGAAGAGCTGAAGAGGGGAGGGCTGGTGTTAGTTGCTTCGTTTGAGTACATCGGGGGAATTGATTTGTGCGATGGGCCTCTGCAGTAAGATAGGAGTTGGCTGAGATACGAATGGAACTTGCAAGATGAATGTTCGTTAATGAGGGACTACCTTGTTTGACGTTGTTCAAGTGAATCCTTTCCGGCTCCTCGTAGCCAAGGTCATCAATTGATGCGGATGGGCTAATAAGCAAATCCAAGCCTAAGTCT
The DNA here is from genome assembly GCA_930272665.1 of Mariannaea elegans. Lineage (NCBI taxonomy): Eukaryota > Fungi > Ascomycota > Sordariomycetes > Hypocreales > Nectriaceae > Mariannaea > Mariannaea elegans. Next base: position 7,828 of record CAKNEU010000094.1, read on the forward strand.
AGAACGCTCGATGCGTTTGATCAAACCATTAAATGGATGTTCAGGAGCGGAGCGCTTATTGGCGTCTCCCAATATGCAGCCGAGAGTAGGTTTGGAGGGGGGTCAAACCGGTACTCACCAGACCCGGCTCTAGACGAAGATACGCGCTTAACGTCTATGCAATTGTTGAGACAGAGTCGCTACTGTTACAAGAAGTGGCCGATTTCTTTTCTTTTATCTTTGTTTCTATGTTACTGTTTCCATTGAGAAATTTGCGAGCTGTCGGGCGCTTCTGCGTTTCGTGAAACAAGGCGCTCTCTTGTTGGATGGAAAAAAGAGTTCTTGGTTGGCCGAGGTGAAACTCTTGGACAAATCTAGGGGCACGGAGGGGGCGGCAACAAAGAAGGGAGAAAACAAAAGTCTTAAGAGACGCGATGAAGAGGCTTTGAAACGATAGCAAACACACTTTTTTTTGTTTGTTTCGCGAATGAAGAGAAACACGCTTTGTTTTCTTTTTCGCCTTTGCAAATGCACGACTACGCGAGATGCAGGTCGGGAGGCGCATTTTTCGTGGGTTCAGCAATGCAAGGGAACTCAGTTGCCTTGAATGGAATAGTCGATGGAACATCATGTGTTGGCTCCTGTTGAGAGCCTGGAAGATATGTAGGAAGAAAAGTTTTCAATACATGCCTTTAAAGATCGATTTCGTGCCTCTGCATCTCCCTAGTAGGATCGAATAACTCGCAAGTGGCGGTTTCCAATATCCGATAGTTAGTTTATTGAGTCTGCAAGGAGAAAGGAGATGTCGTGCAAGGGCTGCCCTTGGAACGCCGCCGGCGAAGCCGTAGTCCGTCTGCATCTTGCTGGGAGTTAACGTCTTTTTTCTCGATTTTGTAGGGTGGTGAGATTCCCGGGATGCTAGTTGATGAGAGGGCAAAAGGGATGTTGGCAATGTGGAGAGTCGCCGGGATTCTGGGAAGCCCGGAACTGCACAACCGTCTAAGATAGCAGGGCTTTCAGAATGGAGTCTGAACAGGGAGGGACTGTTGGATCGTATGGTTTACCGATATTGTTCCACGTTGTCTTCTGGAGACGAACTAGGGGCGTGACATCTCAAGAAGCATGACTAACTAGAAGGGCTAACAAGACCCTTGGTTACTATGCAGTTACGTTCATCTTGCATCCGCAACGTGGACGAAAGAGAATGACTACTCCGATTGGGAGGCTATGTAGGCTAGCATACGTGAAACCTGCGAGGTTCGGACGATTGGTGATATACAATAATGGGATAATATGCCTTAGACGACGGGTGATGCAAGACGCGCCCTCCACTTAGCTCCTCACGCTAGCGTTACCGAAGGGGAGGGTCTCAATGGGGCACCAAGCATCCAAAATTCGATTCAATTGACTGGTTGATCGACTTTGGGGCAATGGAGAGGTCGGCCTTGGCACTGTACTCTGTCGTGGCCACGGCCCCCTTCGGTTAAACCCCCGATGACCCTGGCCGCGACACATTAGAGGGTCAGGGCAAAGCATCATGCTTTCAATGACATATCTTTGCATGCTGTCAAGGTAGGACAAACGAAAAAAATATCCCGCATTGCATTCCGAGAGAAGAATGGCTTTGTTTGAGGCAAATATGATAGTATGAAGGGAAGTATAATTAAGGGAGATCTCGTCGTGAGGGATCTTCAACCCCAAGAAGGTAGGACAAGGGAAGAATCTGAGGAGTATCCGAAATACCGAAAAGGCCAATATTGAGTATGAAGATCAAATAAAATGCACGAGATGGCATCCTGTGTGTCATATCGCTTGAGTCGCAAAAGCGTTGGGATACTTGGCACTTGCTGTTACACTAGTGAGTGACGTGTGGGCCGTAGATTTGCCATGATGACCCGTAGTTTGGGGAGTACCTAGGCCATTATCGATGTTGGAGAGGCCGGAGCATCGGACAGTTTCGATATGCAGAACAAATCAGAGCGGAGTACTTCGCAGAGCAAAGCAAAGCAGAACAGAACAGAACAGAATAGGTAGGTCAGGGCATGGAAAGGATAAAACGGCATATGGTGTCAGGCCATCTTGTTTTGAACCAAGGCAAAAGACGCAACATCCGCTGCTGCATCTGAGGGTGGTTCGTATTCTGAGGCAGCGAAACAATGAGAAGGACGAAGCGAGAGGAGGAGGGAGAGGGGGAGTGTGTGTACTGAGAGCGCCGGGTCCGCCATGACCATTTCGCCGGGTTGCAGAAAAAGCTGTCATTCTGCGACACGCCAGTGCACGGGATATTAAAGCTATGGAGCTGGGCAAGCTGCAAGTAAACTTGGGGGAGGACAGGTTTTCGGATAGTGCTCCGGAGTGGTTGAATATTCAATGTGATCGAATATTGGCTGTCAAACATGAGACTTTCTTTTCCCCAGAGCGAGGATAGACAGCGAATAGCTTTAAACCTGCGTGGCCAACACAAAGATCCGCCAACTCATGGACGCATTGACGATGGAAGGGAAAGGTGAGCAAAGTATTCCTTGGCACAGCTCCGAGGGAGATGAGTTGAGGATCGCCCACTGCTTTTAGGGCCGTTTCACAGATGGAGTGCCGACAGGGAGCCACTTCTGTAGCGCCAGGGGGTGTCAACTACCTGGTCAGGAAGGTAAGCTGTGGTACGTACTGTGTGGCGTTAGCACCTTAAATGCGACTCCCCACTCAAAGGCGCATCACCAAGGGGGAGCTTGTTTGGTGGGCCTAGACGAGATTTGTGAAGCATGATTAGCCAATAGTGATCCCCGTCATGGGGAATGATCTTGCATCCCACACCATGAGAGGGGTCAAGCCACACTTGCGTTGCTCGGTGCAAGGTCGACCAGTTACTGGGCGGAGCAGTCCCCTGAGAATGGGCGAGACCGAGCATTCGTTTTCGTGTGTCTCTTTGTGCTGAACACGAATGACATCAATGCATGATTGGGAAGACCTACGAGGATGATTCAGTCCCTTAGCCAGTCTACTGGCCAATTGATCAGTTGAGCAACTGGATCAGGGAATGCATTTCGCCGTTATTGGTTTCGCACAGAAACCCCTTTCAGGCACTTCCTGAGATATGCATCTGCAAATTGGTGGGGAGCATCTTTGAGGCAATATTGTGGGTTGAACACAGCAAAGCCGTCGAACCGAAGTCCTATCTGACATAGAAGTATTCCACCCCGGGAAATCAACGTAATTAAGGTCTAGGCAGACTGAGGGCAGTGCCGACTAGGAGACTAAGGAGTGTACAGATTATGAGGCGCTGAGGCTGAGGCTGAGGCAGATGCTAAGACGGGCGACTTTTCCATTTGTGCCTAAAGGCTTGGCTTGCTGCTTATAGAGATTAGCTATTCGGTACTTTGCACTGAGAGGCTCCAAGCCTCCGTTCCCACCCAGATCTATGACGGGTCAGGGATCTACCAGAGGGAGAATTCGATAACCTGTCATGAGTTTGACCAACGTTCTCCAGGGAGGAATCCATCTCATGACGACGCCTCATGAAGGTTAACACTTGCGACGCAGTTTACGCCAACAGACTCGATGCTAGGGAGACTCGATTTCGTCAACCCTGATAGTCCCTGTTGATTCGGATGTCTAGTCCGTCCGGAGATGATGGCAGTCCGAGATTGATTACTACGAAATTGGGGCAGCCGCAATAGGGAGGAAGGAAATACTAGCTAAAATGTCATCCGGGAGGCGGCCGATCCGGGGACGGGGATACTGAAGATGGAGATTACTGTGGACTGAGAAAATGGCAAAAACGATGCTATGGGCGACTACCAACCCAACAGCAAGAGTCAGTCGACAATCTGCAATTGCTTTTGCCATGCTAGCTGTCGGACAGATGAGATGTTAATTATTAATGAAATGGGCGAGGGCAGACAAGCCAAGGACCGCCGTTGATTGCACCTCATCCCGCTTCTGTTTGAGATTTGATGTGTGACCGGGGTTTGTCTGGCTGCCGACTGGCCTGATTCGAACAAACCTTGCTCGGCTGCAGAGCACATGCAGCTACGCACGTCCCCGCCAAGCTGTTCTGCATACGTAATCTGGGAGGTCCTTGATCTGGTTTGTTTTGTCGTTTGGCCGTGAGTTCTTGGTGGTGCAGGTCCGATTAGAAGAGGAACGCGAAGTACCATAATCTTGAGGTGTCGGCCGCCCAAATCACTTAGTGCGCTCTGGGGCTCTTACGCCACCACAAGCTCACCTTCAGCTCCAGCTCGAGAACAAGTAAATATTTAAGCCTTGGGTAGGCTCCCTTACTAGTAGGCTCAAGCCATGTGGAGGGACTTTGTCACTAAGACGGCTTTTGTAAGCAATGGCTGATGTCTTCCCGGCTGGTTTCTTGGGGTGATATTCTAGTGGTCGAGTGCTTCAAAGTCGATGAGGTCGAGGCCATTTCGGCGCTGGTAGCTTCGGGCTTGGCGGCAGGGGAAAATCTGAGTGAGCAGGTAGTAAGCATCCATATTTCATGATACCGTACTCCTTACGAAGCACGGTCAACAGCAAGATGCATGGGAGCGCGACCTCGAAGACCAGGTAACCATGGCGTGGACGTGCACGCTGCCGAGGGGCCGACGTTAGCGGTCAGGTACCTGAGAAGTTGCTGCAGACCGCTGAAGCAGGAGCACCCGAGTGGTGCACGTTCTGTTGTGTTGACTGCATGCACCAGCCACAGTTTGTGTGCCTGCCTCCATCCCGTACCTGCAGCATGAAGCCGTGAAGTGGTGTCGGGGCCCCGCTAGTTCCACTCCTATACGCGCCATCATTGGCTTTGAGGGTAGGTACGTACTTTGCCCCAAACAAGCCTCATCTCCTCCCCCTTGGCATCCTGTCTTAATCCCCCTTCGGGCGCTCCCCTTCATCAACACCACCAACGCTCACTCCACAAATCTCTCAAACCAACGCCTTTTCTTTCCTGTACCCACACGCCCACTCTCACTCCCACACCCTTGAGGGCGCGAGCGACCGCAGTGGGTCAAACCCCTGGATCACCCCCCTCATCCAATCATCCAGGATTATAGTCAATCCCTGCGACTCAAGCCAGGCCTGTCCAAGAAGCTGGCCGTGCTGCGACCTCTGCAACCGCTCGCGACCTCTGTCCATTCTTTTTAACCTCCTCGTCCGCCCCGGTGCTGATTGAGGTTTCTTTTCTTCCTCACCCCTAGAGTCTGTGACCGCTTGTCAGACCCGGCTTCTTTCAATATACACTCCTTTGTTGCGTGTCCAAGGCACCGCAGTCCACTCCTTTACCCACACCCGCTCCGCTGGTCGAACCGCTTCAAATACTCGTCGAGTCCTTCCATTTTCAGGCTCTTTTCAACCTCACGTCTTGTCTCTTTTCACGACATCACGCAAAAGACCTCAGGTCATCGACTCTCCTTGTTTCGGTTCATTCCACTGTCACTCCTTCAGTCTCAGCGAGACATACTTTTCCAACGCAACCTCACCAGGAATCCTAGACGGATCCCGACTTTCAGCAGTGCTGCCCATTGTTCCAGACCGGTTCTGAAATCACCCATCAGCTTTACCATTACCAACAACTACCACACAAACCAAGGTACGTACTAACTGCTTTGACAATATTATGGTTCTCTTTGTCTCCCCTTTACAAAACACCTCGATTAGCCTGGCTTTCACGACTCAATATCACCAACATCGCCATGTTCCATATATGTTACAATAGAGTGAGACGATGTAAGGATTACAGTCACGGAATATGACTGTATTAAAGATGGATAAACAAAGCAACTTGAACATGGAACAGCATTCTACTGCGACACAGACTAGATATCATGATGGGTTCTGGACCTTGGATGTCTCGTAGTCATCTGTGTTACAATCGTCCACGCAACGTTTACAACACACCAACTCGATCTTTATCTCATCTTTCCCATCACATTACTTAACGAACGCGAGACACCAAGCCAAGCGGCTCTGATTCACTTCTACTTCGCTTCACTTATACCAAGCTACGCTGGTCGCATGCTTTATTTTATACCCTTCATATTACTAACTTTTGCCTCATAGTTCCAACTCTATCAACATGAAGGTTTCCATTTTCCTTGCTGCCGCCACCGCCATTCTGGCTTCTGCCAAGCCCATCAACATGCGTGCCCTGGAGACTGAGTGGGTTACCGACTTCGTGACTGTTACTGTCGTCGCAGGTGAAGAGCAACCCGCTAAGGCGACCGACGTTGCCATCCTCGAGGAGCAGGCGACCACCACCACCGTCGTGGTCCAGCAGAAGCCTAAGGTTTATCGCCCCAAGCCTTCCTACAGCACAGTCTGGGTTGCCGCTAAGCCAACTACCACCTCTGAGCCCGCGGTTCAGTACTCTACTGTCTGGGTTCAGGCTGAGGATGACTCTACCTCTTCTACCACTACCTCTTCTACCTCCACCACTTCTACCACAAAGCAGGCTGCGGCTACTGTCTCTTCTGCTTCTTCCGACGACTCTAGCTCTTCTGACAGCACCTCACTAACGGGTGACTACTCCACCGTCATGACCAACTACCACAACCTCCACCGTTCCAACCACTCCGTCAGCAATGTAGTTTGGGATGACGATCTTGCTGCTTCTGCTCTGGTATTGGCCAACGGGTGCAAGTTCGAGCACAACATGTAAGATGATAGATGGTTTAACATTTTCCACGCTTGCTCACAATTTATAGGGACATCAACGGTGGTGGATACGGCCAGAATATCGCCGCTTGGGCCTCTACTGATATTGGTGAGGGCGAGGAAAATAAGTACGGCGCTGTCTCAGTTACCGACCAGTGGTACAACAGCGAGATGGAGAACTGGTCATACTACGGCCAGGCAAACCCCCCAGATGGCATGGATATCGATCTTTTTGGCCACTTCACTCAGGTTGTCTGGAAGGGCACCACCAAGATTGGCTGCGTTACTGCCTACTGCCCCTCCGGCAAGATGTACGACGGCATGAACGCCTACTTCACCGTTTGCAACTATGGAGGCCCTGGTAAGTCATGATGTGCGATTAGCGTCTGGGACAAAGACTGACAAATTTCAGGCAACTACGGTGGCGAGTACGGCGATAACGTTCTCGAGCCCCTTGGCCACAAGAGGATTGTTGTCTAAAAGCCCATTTGGCACTTCTTCCTTGTGCGGAACAAGCATGGTTCGTCAGTTTGGGGAACCTGGTATATCTTTTGGTTTGGGCACGGCGCTCGCTGTCGTTGCGGGTGCACGTAGCGTGACTAAGAGACCGCAATCAAGGCGTCACCTTTGATTTTGATTCTCATCTGTACGTTATGCCACGTCGTACTTAACGATTATTTTCTCAAAACATGGGCCACTTGGTCGCCTTCTCATGGACTTGTCTCCGCAACTTGCCTGGTGTCTCTTCATGATTTAGTATCGGATGGATATGGCGCGTTTGGAGCGTGGAAAGGGATGGGGAAAATCACTCTTGGTCCTTTTATTCTTTCGTGTACTGCACACCTTCGTTTCTTCACTTTGGCTTTTGAAGTGGTTGTCAACTATGGCTGGCCTGCCTCACTGCAGGATCAGGCATAGTGATGCACAGAGGCGCTAAAGTTTGGCTTGGGGTTCATAACCAAGGGGGTTTTTATTTGTTTGGCATTTGGAGTAGAAGTCGATAGTCGCATCGAATTGCAATCTTATCGCACCAATATCGTGCGTGCATTAGTGAATGTTGGTCGGGGCGTTTCTTTGAACTGCTGATTGAGAACGGATCTGGAACAGATGAGACAAGTGTTCTAATGTCATTTTCAGTTTGTTTTATTTTTCATCTTGCCTTTTACAGGTACATACATCACTGGAGTTCCAGTAGTGAGTTACCAATCTGCAAGATTTGAGTCCCAGGTGGACTAAGTGAGGTCTCAAGCATAGGAGAGGCTTTTGCTAGATTGTTCCAGAGAGAATAGATGGGGCGGGGCGGGATATTTAAGCTTGATGTTTGAGCGTTATATCAAAATCTTTCCCGTAGGTATCAGAGGATGACAAAGGTCTGAGTGATTGCTATCACGGGGGACCGTTTCACACATGGTCGTAGTTCAGAGGTATACCATTCTTGAGTTCAATGAAGATCACTTCATTATGACCAATCTTCTCTAGAGCTCGAGGTTGCTCTTCTGAGAGGCACTCCTGAAATATGTTAGGTTAACTACTATATACTGTGCTCTGCTTCCGACTTGGTGCTTCCGGCCGCTAAACTGGACATCCCGTCGTCTTTGTCGTAACCCTTCGTTTGCCTGCTACAGGCAGGAGTTTCTAAAAGATGGCAATTCCACCTAGCAGCGTGGCCCGGAGTTTACTTTTTCACCAGAGATATAATTCTTTAAGAGCCGGGTGTGGCTAGCTGCGTGCACATTTTGTTTTCACAAAGTTCGGGCACTCTGTTCGAAGCCATTCAGGAATCGCCCAGGTAGGCACTAGTTAGATACAATGTAGTTTCAACTGATAGCATATATGTACGCGCTGTCGTCGACGTAATCTCCAGAACAGGTCTCTTGCTAGAAGAGGCCGAGGGTTTCTCCAGGCTAGGCTTGACGCCTTAGTGCAACCAATTTTCTCCCATGGCTCACTCGAGTTTTAAAGGTTCACTGACTGAACTTTCAACCGCGAATTTTACTAATTCAAGCCACCTGAATTATTTTAAAGCTTCTCGAAGACGGTATGGTGAGATTTGTACCCGTAGAAGGCTTCTAGATGACGTCTTACGGGAGACGGAATGCAGAGGGGGAACACACGGCAGTGCTTTCAAGGTCATGTATTCGTGAAGAATCCGTCTACGAATAATCTGGACTTGGATCATGACGCTTATCCTGTTGCAAAAGGTTTCAGTTTAGTCGGGTTGCCAGTTGGTAACAGGTGTTGTGCGCGACGGCACGACCCTAGCTTCGCGAAGTAATACCCAACGCTGTTCTTCCAGAAACAGAAGCTTCAGCGTGGGCTAGAATTCCAAACGGAAACGCCACTTTTTGGATGTGATGAGACTGTCTGAGGCGACGGGGAGGTCCTCGGGTTGGACAGTGTCGAGATGTTTCAAATTCATGCTCATTGGAACGTTGGAAAGTTTTAGCATGTGCGAGATTTGTTTTGTGGTTTTCCATGATGTGTGCTACGAGAATCATCTGCTTTTACCTCGCCTTAGGTATTGAAGCTAGCTACACTTGTCATTTCATCTCAAGTACGAGTTTAAACTTAGGACATGATGGTATCACTGATGGAGGAATGGCTGATTGAGGGACGAGAAACTGGTCTTATCGTCTGGATAGTACCTAAGTTGTCACATGGCATGAAGGATTAGTTGCTCCATGATTTTGACTAACTGCACTTTTACAGTTTTCTTTTCTTTTTAAGGTTGGCCAGGTATATCAAGCGCATCATAATTAATCGAAAACATCAAATCTACCTCCATGGGGCGGCCTCATGGTTAATTGGGTGCTTGACAGGTCTTCAGCCAATAATGAGCTGGTGTGATGGTACAAGAGGACAAACGAAGGGAAGAATAGGTCAGTTCGAAGGCCCCTAGAAAGTCACTGGTAAAGAAAGCGGCCTATATCGGCGGCGAGATCAAAGGTGATCAAGATGACGTTATTCTATAGTACTATGAGCAACACCTCAAGATAGGATAGATAGATGCTCGGGTAGTAGAGAAGCAGCTGGCTTATCTAGAGGTGGATATGCCATAGTAAATGTGGCGCTCGTCTCCTGCTTATTTATTGGGTTTTGCTTTAAATTTTTTCGGTTTGATTCTTTTCAGGTTGGATCTAGTGCTCAATCTTGAGGGAAAAGTCTACGTGAGGCACTCCTTGGTGAATCGAACTCGTCGAGATAATGTCCACATCTAAGTCACATTAGTCGGAGACACTCCAGCCTAAACATTCACTTTTAGAACTCAGCTTACCATGACACACATAAGGCTCCACGTTATCTGCTCGCAATCCTCCTGACACTTCCAAGAGGAAATGTCTTTTGCCCTGCCATCGCACCTTCAGATTCCGCGCTGCAATCTTGACCCCATCCCCAGTAAAGTTATCCAGCATGACAACATCGGCGCCGGCTTCAATGGCCTCGTCGGCTTCAGCCTCGCTTTGCACCTCGACCTCGATCTTCATGCTAAACCCGGCGACTTCCTTGGCGGCCTTGACGGCCTCCGTAATACTCCCACGACTCCAAACGTGGTTGTCTTTAAGCATGACCATGCTGCTCAAGTCCATTCGGTGTGCATCGGCGCCACCCACCAACATTCCATATTTTTCGACGAGGCGGAACCCTGGGGTAGTCTTGCGTGTACCAGCGAGGATGCCTGTGTATCCGGCGGCGCGCACTCGGGTAACGAGGTCACGGCTTTGTGTGGCGATACCGGAGCACCGAGCCAGGGTGTTCAGAGCAACGCGTTCGCCGAGAAGAATGCCACGGGTAGGTCCGCGGACGGTAGCAACGCGCATCTTCCCGCTGTTAGAAGCGAGGTTGAGCTCGGTTCCCTCTTCAGCGTGCCATTCGACGGTGCAGCCGCATTGGGTGAAGACTTCATCGAAGAAAGGTCGGCCGGCGATGACGCCAGCAGATTTACCCCAGAGAGTGGCTACGCGAGGAGAGGAGCCGACGACGAAGCCGCCGTAGTCGAAGGAGGGCGTATCTTCGGCGAGCCAGGCGCAGACGGTGGTTTTCCACGAAGGGGGAAGAAGGCAGGCGAAGTCAGGGGAGGCCATTACGAATGCGGCGGGGGGGGGGGGAAGGAGGATAAGAGCGGATAGGAAAGGAAAGAAAATAAAGAAAAAGAAGAGAGGAGTGGTCTTTGGATGAAGGCGCACTCGAAGAGTTGGAGAGTTGAGATGGAATTGGGTCGACGCTTTCGGAGGTGGGGGAGGGGCAACTCGGAAGGCGGGGTATGAAAAGCGGGAAGAAACGGCCGTCTGTCCGGCAATGACAACTTAATTACTAAGAACTTCATAGTAACTAATTAACTAGTTAACGTTAATACAAAGTTATCCGTAAGTAAGTTCAATTCTCATCGATCATATCACTTGTTTCGAGCTTTATGGGACTGTAAGCAAATGATTGTTGCGAAACTTGGTTTATACAAATAAGACATGCCTCCGAAAGTCCAAAGGTCAAAATCTATAACTATACACAAACAAAATAAGACGCCTTCTTTTCGAATGCGTTCCCCAGAAGACACCCACAGTTTAGAAATTTAATGTGGTGTGACCGTCACAGACGTCCATGACCAGTTCCGTCCAGACCTTTTCAAGTTTACTGGGCTCCAAGCTTCTTGATGCTGCGGCGGGCGTGGCGGCGACGGCGGCGAGCCGAACAACCAGTCTTGGGGGTGGTGGTAGTAGTGGCGGCGGGGGCCTCGCTCTCAACCTGGGTAGCGGCAGCAGAGGAAGCGGCAGCGGAGGTGACAATGGTCGAGAAGGTAGGAGCAGGAGTGCTCTGAGCAGGCTGGGTTTCCTGGGCCGCGGCAGTGGTGGTAGCGGCGCCAGAGCCGGCGGTGGAAGTGGCAGAGGCAACGGCTGTCTTGGTGGCGGAAGCAGAGGCGCTGCTGCCAGAACTGGAGCCGGAGCTGGAACCATCCCAGACCTCCGGGCCGGGGATGTCGTAGCTGGTGAAGGAACCGTAGAGGTTGAACACAATGCCGGGGTCGGAATAAGTGTAGCCAGTGTTGAAGTCGAAGTCCTGGTCAGGAACAGCACTACCTGAACCAGTGATCTCAAACTGGATGCAGGAGGGGTAAAACTGGGCGCCACGAGCAGAGTTCACGTTGTAGGCGGTATCAGACTCGTGAAGGGCAATGATTTCCTGGCGGATCAAGTACTTGCCAGCAGCGAGGGTGGAGGGAATGGTGAAGTTGGCCTTGCCATGGTTGGCAATGATCTTGTCCACAGCCCACTCGGAGCCGTCGTAGCCGTCCTCAGCAATCTTGGTCCAGATGCCACTCGCGCCATCAGTCTCAGTGTACTCGGCAATGTAGGTAATGATGGGACCCTTGTGCGAGGAGGCAATGATGTCGTCGTCACGGTTGTCGTGGTACCACTCAAAGGTGAGCTTGTCACCGGCGGCGGCAGAGACGAAGTCGGAGACTGGCGTTCCGCCATTGACGTTGCAGACAAGGTCAGGACTGGTGAGGTCCTTGACGGGACTGTTGCTGTCGGGGCTTCGGATGTACGTGGAACGACCGTCACCCTGGTCAACGTCGTTGACCCAGACGCCGTAGACTTGGGCGTGGGCGGCAACGGTGCTGGCCATGGCCAGAGCGGAAGCAATAGAGTAACGCATTCTGGAAGATTTGTGATGTTTTTGTTTTGACAAGGTGGGAGTATGTGTGTTTTGCGTTAAAAGAAGGACTGAATGAAGCGAAAGCTCTCTAGGATGAATTCGACTTCAATGAATGAGAGAATGAAGGGTTGGCACAGCCAAGAGAAAGAAAGTGAAAAAGAAAGAGAGAGAGAGACAAACAAGGACAAACCAAGTGAGTTTCAACGACAAGTGTAGAGAGAAAGGGAAAGGAAAAGGTGGGAAAGTGAATATCAGCTTCGACTTATATATCGGGTTGGCTCACCTCCTGAACCAACCTAGCTAGGGCCTAACTTTACTCTCAGGTTAAGCATATCGTCCGCAGCCCCATCTCGGTTCCTACAGAAAACAACTTGAAAATAATGAACAAGGATGGTCCACTCATTGAAAAATAAAACCCCGACCGGGATGTGGTTTGTTCTTCGCCTTCCGTCCACATATAAGCAGTCCGGGCGGTGCCAAGCCGAATCTCAGACGTGGAGCGTTGGGGATCTAGCCAGGGAGGGAATGTGTGGCCGCGTATCTTGCGTGTAAGCGATATTTCTCGCCCGGAAGTTAGGGCCAAGTGCGGCACACACATTATAGTCGTCATCTAGATGAAGGGCGCGCGTATCTCTCTTAGCCCTTCCCAGATGCTGGCTGACCGTACATCCCTGGCGGCTTCTCCTGGAAAGCCCCATGGCGGACCGTGCCAAGCTATCTTGCAGGGACATGATTTACGGAAAAAAGAGACGTGGGGAAGCCGTTTGTTAGTTTAATTTTTGGTCGCCGTTTTGGGGGTCGGGGCCTGCGGGCCTCTGTTTGAGCCTCACCAAGGCGTGGTGGTTATTGGGCAATTAAGCGGTGCTGAAACCCAGGCCTGTTGATCATTGCAACCCTCCATTGGCCCTTCAATCACGGGAGAAGTCTCTATATGCATTATGCAGTAGGTATATGCACCTTAGGGATTCTAACGCCGACCTTTCCCTGGCAGTCCCCGATCCCCTCATCGACAATCGCTCCTCAAGCTCGATTTGCTTCGGAACATAGCTGGTTGGCGTAATCGCCCGGACGGCTCCGCTCGCCCCTGACGATTCTCTCTTCATCCAGTCTTGACGCCTACTCCCTGGCAAGTTTGAACTTGCTCTTCGGCTTTGGTCTTCAAATTCGGCTCAGGACCTGAAACGGCGCGAAAAGTCATCTGATGATTGATCAGGGGCGCGTTTGCCAAGCACCGCAAAGATGAACTACGGAAGGAAATTTCGTGGTCTCATTGGAAGAGGGAAAATATTTCAAACGAGCAATGAAATCAAAGCGACATTTTGCGAGGCAGCCGCAATTATTTAGAATGAAACTCATTAGGGAAGCAATCGAGGTTAACAATGAACAATTGATCAAGCACGCAACGGCGGATCTTCTAAGTACAAGTGTGCCCCCATACGCAATTAATCCTTGACCCTGAATTGTCCTTGTATCCCCTAATATTCGATGCTTTCCGTCTACGGCGAAATCGGAGAATTCTGACTGGGTCAATTGTGCTGTCGTTATCTCTCCGTCGCCGTGTGCCTCAACCTCTACAGGTCAATCCATCATTGACGCCAGCCCGCAAGATTGCCCAGGGCTCAACGGACGGAATTTGTTCAGCCAAACTCAAGAAGCCATGTGAAGAGACACCTTTGGACCCTTTCAAGGGAGGGGGAGTCGTTTCGTTTGAAAAGTTTCAGATCATTGCATCATGATCGCCTGATGTAAACATGCCGACAACACGTCAGTTACAATTCGGCCTCGGTAGGTCAGCCGGCTCTCATTGCTTTATACAGGGAGTCACCAATGATGCCTTTTTTTTTTATGCTTAATCGAAGTTTAAGCTCTTCAGTAAGCTTGCGAGCATATGCGAAAGGACTTACTTATTAAGGTTATCATTGATGGGATAATTAAAGCATGGGTCGAATTTTCGTCGACAAGGATATCATTTCGTAATGACGCACGTTCGCTGCGCTGGCAAAAAGCTGAAACAAGAGAACAAATACGCGGTTTCATTTATAAGTGAAAACGAAACTATTTCCGTAAATTAATAGAAAAATCACACGTTAGCATTAGGAAAAAAAAAAAAAAAAACTTGATGCATGTTGTTAATTCCATCATTGAGATATGTTGAGTCTTTTCTTCGACTGGTTTGTTGGCTTTCGGGAAAACATCCTAACTCTGAGCATCGAAGGGTCGAAAAATGAAACATAAAACGTCATCGCTTGATCTGGAGCAGCCAAATATCTTTAGAAAGGTCAAATCATTAGACGCCAAATAATAGTCTCTATCCCATCTCACCTCTGCAGAATACGGTTCCATATCTGCTTCACAAGGGGGTTAGAATCCGTTTCTCGCGCAGATGACAAACCGTGAACAATAGCCATCAGTTTCCATCAAGACTCTAACCATATAGCTCTGCTCCGAGCCTGCCAAAACACACAATTGTCCTCCAATCTTTGCCAAGCCCGTTCGCAGAGATCAATTCAGGCTGCCCAACACCAGCTAATACAACCGTTCTCCATTTCCGAAGCTCAAACAGCTCCCTCACAGAATTCATATGTTGGCATAACCATTCTGATACTACGGAACGAAGACTGACAGAAGGAAATTCGGCTCCCCAGCTACCATTAGTTCCCTCCGGCGTCAACACCTTCACCTTGGCCCGATCCATGGTGCACTTGTAGAATTCCTCTGTCGCTTCAAAGGCGTGTTCAGAGCAGCCGAAGGCCTAGCTGTGCTAGTTCGTGTCTGGAAATCTGCTATCTCCGCGACTGACACTTGACGGTCTTGAAGTTCTTTACCGCTCCCATTCTGATTAGGAACGAGTCACTGGATAAGGCGAAGACCCTTCTCGGCTGAAGGTCTCTGACTGGAGCGGATGGCCAACAAGTGGTGTAGTAAGAACTTGACTAGTTCATCTTGGGAACGTAATAGGCGTGAGTTCCACATTTCGCCTCGGGTCTTGTATCCTTAGCAGGGCCAAGGTCGGTCACCTTTTACAATTATTTGATCCGCCCGTTTTTCCTTAACTAGTATATTATCGACCCTAAAGTCTCTAATTGAGACGCTCTGCTGATGAAAGTAGGTCTCTATGTACATGAACTGATTGAGAACCTGAAGTATTAGCATGCGCGACAACTTTTCGCCACCGCGTTCGCTCAGTTTGCCTCCAGGTATCAACTCCAGGCAAATCGGGATAGGCCATTGATTTGGAATGTCATTTTCAGAAACCCGAACTATTTGGCTCGGAATTTGTCAGAACCTTACCAATGAGGTAAGAGATTATTGAGTTACTAGGTACACCATATCCAAGCTTCAGCTGGGGAGCGTATCAAAAATCTTGGGAATAGTGGAACACAGATTCAAGAGAGATTGCTGGCTTGTCATTCGCCCAGTCGTCATTTGACGGCGTCTAATTGTTGACGGTGGTCCGCCTCAAACAAGACACCACCCGTCGCAGAACCACACGACCACAACCATTCCCAGAACGCCACAGCAAATGAGAGACTATCAAAGTGGAAGGTTACATCCCCGATAAAGACATATCCAGCTCAAGTCATCTTGCATGATCAAAAGTGGTGGCACCCAACGAAGTCAGCAGCCTAGCCGAGCCCAGCTTGTCCTCCTTCAACCCCGGATTAGCATTTGGTGGCTTTAAAAGGTCTGACGAATTAAGAGGCGCGTGTGCTATCAAACTGCCCATGTTTGGCAAGTTGTCCTCCTCTGGGCGGGGCAAAGTTTTATCACATGGCTCTCATCCCCATGTTCAAGGACCCCAGTGTCTTCCTACCGTGATCAAAGATCACATTTCTGCGGGGAGATTAAGAATGAGGCCAGAGCATGCGCCCGTTCTCATCTAGGGCACCCAAGCGATGCCATTCTCGTCCCATTTCTTGTCCTGGACGACTTCTCTCCCTTCAATCTGGCTGGTCACACAACTCACACCCACTAATATGCATGGAAGCACACGCCCATCTTCTCAAGCCACAACCACTGCTTCTAGTGTACTTGAGTGACCCTTGCGGCGAGTAAGAGGCCATGTCTCCGCCATTGTGGCTGTCTTTCTGGGGCACCATGGCGGTCAAGAATGAGGCGGAGAAGTGAGGCGAGCGACTAGTCCTGCGTAGTTGACGTAACGTCTCTCATCGTCACACACCTTGGTCCCATCATCTTGGCGTTGCAGTAGTGGCTCTCGTTCCGTGCCTCTCAATCCTTGTCTCGCGTGGCTCGGTACTACTCTGCTCTGCACATTGGTGTAAGAGAGATGGGATGTCGCGTGGGAGTGTGCAGTGCCGATGCAAGCCCCCCGGTTTCAGGAATCGGGGCGTGCATGGTGATGGCTTTGTAATGGGATTTCGAATACCGTATCGATCGTTCTAGAATGTGACTGCACAATTCTTGATGTCCCCTCCCCCCCGCCGACTCAACGCTTCTCCGTCAAAAACTCCATCACATCTCACATCGCGTCACATGCATGATCGAGCCATCACCTTACCTTGGCAACGAGCAACCTCCAAGTAGCAATCATTCCTTAATAGGCAGCGCTACACGTTTGGGCGCAGGCGTAGGATCACTGTGCATTATCGACATGTTCTCGAGGTGTGCAGCTGTCCCCAGTCATCGTCGACCCTCATCCTATATCGTCTCACATCGTCCCACGTAGTCCTAGGTGTGTTGGTGCGACTTTCAACCAACGAAATTCTTCCACCAAAGCCAACAGATTGAAACAGATTTGATCTCGATTTCGCCCTCATGAAACATCCAAAGCGCTGAATGGCAGAGGGGCGAGACCGCTCAATCTCGATTAAGCGGTGAAGACGACGAATTGTCAAAATCGCTAAGCAGGTGAGCACTAACAACTCATTTTCAACCTCCATCTCCACAAACCAAACATTCAAGTCCATACAACCCTGGTTGCTTTTAAATTCTGGGGTTGAGGTTGGGCTTCAATTCATCTTCGGCGTGCATGTGATTCTGAGCTATCGGGCCTCAAGACGATTATCCTGTAAGGATCAACATGGCTGAATGCAAAACCCGCATTACCAGATTAGGCGGTTCGAAGACTCGGGTTTTGATAATTAACAAAAGACGTTGTAAGCAGGTCCAACCTGCCAGTGCTGAACGACCTCCGAGGATTCATTAGGTAAGGACTCACCTACTGAAACTATAGCCAAACAGACGAAAATCAATAGAATCGTTCGGATATAACGGCTCAACACTGGATATGGTGGTAACCCGCGGTCAGGACATCTGCAGCTGGCTCTCAGGCATCACTATCCAAAAAAAAAATTAAAAAAAAAATTTAGCCAACGCCGATTCGGCAGGCAGCCTTGTCTTTGACAGTTGCTTTTGGACTGCGGCTAAGAATCCGGTAGTCAGGGGCCATGATGAAGTCATGACGGCCCGAAGAATCCACGACCAACTCGCAGTTTTCGTCAGTCTGCCTTGATGGGATACGACAGGACCACTCGGTGGACTTGTCGCATGTGCAACTTATCGCAGATCGGTGAAGCAGGTCTTGTGATCCCCCTTGATCTCTGCTTTTCAAGACCGGTCTTAGACCATGGAAAAGTATTAGGTCGTCAACAATGACAGGAGCAAAGCCCAAGGCCTTCTGCAGGCCAGCGCCCAGACACTGCCGCAGATGGCAGCCTCGGAGCCAATCATCCGGAAATTTCTTCTCACAAAGTGCCAGCTCACACTCCCATCGAACCTTAGGGGGGGGGCAGACTCGGACTCTTCAGGAGGGCAGCATGGGATGGGTGCAATATCGTTTCCGGTGTGAAGGTCCAGCCATGAAAGGGGGGGCTTTACAGGCGCAGTTAACGGCAGTGCATCTCCAGATTGATCATAGAGATGTCGGGAATCGAGACCTTTGCTAGAGCTGCGCCATGTAGGTGCTGTGATCAAGGAGATCAAGCAGTTCAAAGTTTGTTGACCGTGTTTGCTGAGCCTCGAAGTGCTTACCAAATAGAAGACGCCACTGCTACTTTCGGCCCTCGTCCAGCAACTTGCCTAGAGGCATAATGACTGCAGATCGTGCCTTCTTGGGAATCGCAGCCCTTCCTCTCAAAGCCTGCGCCCCTTTTCATTATGAAGGCTTCCAAGGCACCCATTAATATGTCTGGGCCGACACACATGGCCCTTGTCCCGTTTTCTACACGAGAGGCCACGGTGATGAAGTCTGAGAGATATTTCAGAGAGCCGTCAGGCTATTGGGCCCGAAAGAGTGTAGATTGCTGGCAAAGAGAATGAAGGAGTGTCAGCTGCATATCCAGCGGTGTAGTCCTCCAGTCCAGTGGTTCTGCAAATCAAGGACAAATCAAGTCCATTTCGAGGCGCCACAGATGGTATTTTCCAGTCGCCGTTGACCGACTTGCACATCTGCACTTCTGCCAAGGTCCTACTGCACATGATGCAGACGCTATCGACTGTCCAGGTACATGACACCTTCAGTACGTCGATTTCCTCTCTCCCAAAAGAGGCCATGTCAGTCGAGGCGCGAGTGCCATGGTGTTTACAGACTTGTGTGCACCGGTGAAGCCCAAGCCCCTTAATGCCGATTGGCCTCCATTGCTAATCCCATTTTTACCCTCCTAGGAGTGCATCTGACTCTCAGGATTATAATAGAGAGAGCATCTCCATTTTGTCTGTTCCCTATCCACGTTCGTATCACAACGTCTCGCCCTGCATATGACAAAATCCTACGTCGTAGAATTTCGGTCACATAGCAATCCGAGGCAGCACTCCCTTCAGGGTCATTCGATGTCTATCTCAGCCGAGCAGGGCAGCCAGCCCACAAGGTATGTGCTGAATCTTCTGCATTTCTGCTTCTCGAACTTGTGACCGTGGAACGAAACACCTAACGGGGAGTAATGTAGCAGTCGTGGGTCGACGGCTCCAAGGAAACAGGCTTTCGGACGCACAATCAATGGCCGCATCAATAAGCCATCACACAATCCCGTCCCCAGGGTCTCTTCTTACGTGTGGGAATGGCTGCACAACCCCGACCAACCGTGGGATCATCTCAAGGGAGCCCGTCACACTACGGCACACGGGAGACCTGACGAGGCCCCAGGGGGAGGCACAAACAGCAGACAGGAAAAGACCCGGAAAAATCTCTTTAGAGCCGCATCTCTCTTCTTTGGACACATTCCCGAGGAGGAGACGGGTAGAGGCACCAACCTGGGTGGGGTGGTATGCAGGATGGCGTATAGGTATCCAGGTTTTGTACCGGGCACCTCAGCCCCTCTCCCTCTATCCTATCTGGGTGGATCGCTACATGGTTACACATGCAGCCTTCAGCTAGTCGTTGAGCTGGAGAATAGTGATCTCGACCCCACTGTCCCTTCGGCTGGCGGCAAAGCACTCGATTTTGAGTCCGACTTCCGTCACGGAGTGCAATGCTGTGACTCTGTATAAGAAGCTTGTTTTCGCCCAAGACTCCTATCACGCCATCCATTTTGTATGGTCGCATGGGTGCGGTACAAGTCTGTGAATCGCCTGCGACTGTGCCGCAATAGCCCGTCAACCCCATGCAGCTTTTCCTGGACGGGCTAGCAACCAACAGCGGGGTTCGTGCGGGAGACGAATTTGCAATGCAAGTCAAGACAGCGAACCTGGGATTCATTATACTACCGGTATCGCTCTAACCGCCGTGGTTTGGTGATGAGCTGCAGGATGACCCCGCTGTGCAAGGGAACAATAAGGTGGCTAGCGATGGTGGTGTGAGACAAGTTGGCGTCAGTGTGTGCTGAGACACAAAAGGGTAGCGCTGTGGCTTGTTGGTACGCATATGACTGTCTTGTGGTGAGAGGGGGAAACAATCCAGCAACAACCGTGTGATGAAGCAGGTGTAAGAGTGTAGATAGTGTTTGTAAAAGCAGCGAATTGAATTGGACAGTGTCGATGCCATTGAGCTTCGTGCAAACCCGAGACATTGACGTGCATTCCCAACCCTCCCGTCGTTCAGCCGCAGAGAATAATATCCTGGCTACAAATTTTGGTGATGTTGCAACGCAGCACATCAAGTTGAGCGCCCCCACATAGTGTCACGGCTCCAGCCCAGCCGAACTTGAAGCCTCTGCCAAGAAGACTCATTACATCCGTCCAGGTAGCCGCTGTCAACTCAAGCAGATATGAATGTCGTAGTTCTTGTGTCACCCGCCCTTGTCATCACCGATCCGCATGACCCCCGATCCCCCAAACCCCCGCAGCAAAACATCATGATGCCGTTTGCTTGTATCTCATTGCTTGCTGGTCCAAGATTCTTTGTGCTGAAGGCGAAATAGACACCGCCTAATCATCATAGGTCGATTTACCTGCAGGCTTGGTACATGCCACTGAAGAGCCCCAAGCCTTATTGACACACCCCTCTTCCTCTTGTATCGCAATCCACTAGGGTGGCGAATGGAGCTGAGAAGTAAATATATCGCGGTGGTAACGTAGACGGTTGAGACTGCAGGTGCAAGGCTCCCTGACAAGTAGCCCTGTCTCTTGTTTTGTTTGGTAGGGGTTACTGCAGCTGATACTGCCGGCCTTCCT
The DNA here is from genome assembly GCA_930272665.1 of Mariannaea elegans. NCBI lineage: Eukaryota > Fungi > Ascomycota > Sordariomycetes > Hypocreales > Nectriaceae > Mariannaea > Mariannaea elegans. Next base: position 28,666 of record CAKNEU010000094.1, read on the forward strand.
CGCATCTCTTCATTGCTGTTAGGTTAATGTAACCGAAGTATGCGCAATCGCACACTATCAATTATTTCTCATAGCTCGCCGTCCTTCCCGGCCTTTTCAAACTTTTCATGAACCGTCATCATGCTCTAGTTTCTCTCAACAATCACTTTTCTCTCCAATCTGAGCCCAAGCGTTGTAGGCGCCATTTGTTGCCTCGGGCAGGCGAACCACCTGCGGGCCATCCCTTAGTCACCATTATCCTTCGTCCCGAGTCCCTCTCTTCGACCAAAGTCCTTACCACCCACCAGTTACCATTCATCACATCGTCCTTACAAGAAACCGTGCTGCTCAGCCTCGATCCTCTCGCCTCACCCTTCGACTTGTACCGCCTCTCCCTTCGTTCCTGTTACGGTAAAGAATTCATCGAGACTCCGAGGTTGATGTACACCAGCCAGATGTTTAGTTGCCTTTCGCACCGCCACGTCGCCTAGCCATGCATCACAACAGCCAGGCATCCCAAGCATCGTAAAGGGGCTGGGAGGAAGGCATTCCACAGGGCTTTTGCTTGATTCCGTTTCCAGATCTTCTGGTTGGCGTATATCGTCAGGTCGAAGGCTGTGTCGCTTGCTATCATGCCTTGTTTCCTTGTCTTCTCAGGCCTAGATCCTCTCCATCCGACGTCATGAACCCGAACGAAGTCGACACAGCAGCACAGCCGTCCTCGTTCCGACGACACAAAGGATGGCGAAGTCCTGGTGAGCCCCGGGCTGAGCACGATGCCTCTTCGCGTTCGAAAGGTATAAAGGGACAGACCAGAGAGCAAAGCATCCCCATAACGATTGTGTTGTCTCGATACTCACCTACTGTCTCCCCCTCCTTAACCCACCCTCAGGCAAGCCAGTCGAACCTTAAGCCAAATAACGTCACCTTCTCCCTCTTCAGAATAACGACCGTCTTATCCACAATGAATAACTACTCCTCCGACATGTTCGCAGAACAAGGAAGGTTAGTAGCCAGGGCCCATGGCTGCTGACCTGAGGCTAATTGGTTTGTAGCAGCAACGGGCAAAGTTATGACGACTCACAAGCTTACAACACCCCCTCCATGCGAATGGAAGACATGACACAACACGTCGACCTCAATCAAAGAGAGCACCTTGGCGGACGGCAGCACAAACCCGGCCGTAGCAAGAACCAACACCGACGCACAGCTAAGGAAAAGATCGAGGAATTTGAGAAGGCGTTCAACGGCAAGCATTCTCAACGCTGAAGCCCAAAACTCTCTTCTGGATGATATCCAGGCCAGCTGCAAGTTCCTATTGTATCATACACCCTACGTTACCGATACGGTGACTCGTGCTCTGAGGTGCATGTTATGTACCGTACGGCAAGTCTGCTTGGCTATCGATTTCTTGTTGGTGCGAAGGCAATGGAAAATGAACCTGTTGACTTTTGTTTGCGTTGTATTCGTTGTAGTGGATCCCAGATTGTTTCAAGATCCCTTGTGCAATCTTTCTTTCTTTGTTAGGTATAGGTTTTTGCGGGTGTCTCTTATGAATTTAGATATACTTGACGCCCATCAACAGATAGACATCAGATAGACAGCAATCAAGGCTCCCGCTCACCATTCTATTTCGTTTTCAAGACTCTAGCTTGGATTTTCCGCCTTTTCTTCTTCAAATTTCGTGCAAGTAGTTCACGCCTGAGATGAAGGCGGAGTTTGGGCTGACAATGGGTGGTCCGGTCTATGCAGACCACCACTCGCCGTGTCCAACAAAGGAATCTCTTGTCTCAGTTGGCGCGCGGCAGCTGCTAGCAACTAACGGCTAGAGGGGCTGAAAGATCTACTGGTAGATGCTGAATAGGGACAAAGCGTGTGAGTGTTATCACACCGCTTGATCTGATGGTCTCAATCGGTCGAAGTGGTGGTGTTGCACGTCCACCTGTATGGCACACTTCTGCAACCTTCTCTTTTGGGGCGGCATTTCCCCATGTCACTCCTGTCATACCCTCCCTCATCGTATTATTCTTCTGGACCAGAGCCCGTAGCATTCTCAAGCAGTTGTTTGTATCAACAAAGACCATCCCATGTAATATATGCCAGATTGTCAGGCCGCTACAGCAAATATTCATCAGAGGTGGCTTCCGTGAAATCCGACGTTGCCCGAAACTCTCCAACTCGAGCCTGCAGATCTTTCTGCAGCCGATGCAACACAGTGACATTGAGAGATGCTTCAAGCACTGCAACTTCTGTGCCAGTCATGCATGGCATGTGCGTATGTGTGTCTTCAGCGGCGCCCAGCACCTGCAGACGCCGAGAGACCACAGCTATTCTAGCTGTCGTGCGACCGGATCTCTGGTCGAGTGCCAGCTATAACCCCCCTATCCCAAGTTGACTATTCAGTCCCCTCTTGCCCTTCATCGTTTCGCTTTTTTCCTTTTGTTTAGATACCCAGAGGTAGGATTGGTGTCGTGCCGCCACCAGTCCGCCTAGGTATGCTTTCGTGCCCGTTGGCGCCATCCGTTGCGTTCATTCGCCCATGGGCCCTGCTGTCAAATCCAAACAGCGCCCTTGGATTCAATCAGAAAATGTCCTCTCTCATGGTGTGGCCGACCATAGGAGCTGTCAAAAGGGAGCCAACTATGAATCGGCATTTTCCTGTCTCCTATTCTCACTCCATCTGGTTGGCTCTTTTCGAATGTTCTCCTGTAGAAAGGTTTGCGCAGCGAGGCATTCTTCTGGGGGCGTTGCTGCTGAATACCAGGGGCCTTCTAACAGGCTGGCTCCCAGAGTCATCGAGTGGCAGTGACCACTTCCGCATTCTCCTACAGCACCAGGCGAGTCCCCTCCTAATACCGAAAGACTGATATCAAAGCGAAGTCTTTCAAAGGTCAACTTGACCCTTACCGCTTCATCGTTGTTCGACTCGTTCTTACTGACGTTATACATAATTTCCAGCTCAGCAAATCACTAGGAGCGTGCACCCTCTAGCCCAATAGCGTGGACGGTTCTTTTTCAGTCGTCGTGGTTGCCTATCGAGCCGACACGCAGGATCCGCAACTTTCAACCGCCGTCTTTCTTGGGCATCAAGCTCAACCATCGTCTCAAATACATAATCGCCGGATCCATCTCGTCGTATTGCAAGTATTCCCGTTCCAAAACAACACCAGCGGGAGCCATCTTGTAACCCCGGCTGAGTGTACATCATCAAGCTCAGAGAGCAGCAAGCGTCTTCGGGGACCAGCAAAGAGCAAGCATACCTATCTTCACTCCTTTAGACTTTGCATCCTGAGATCTTTATGACCTAACGCCAGGTCCTGGTCGACGCCACCTAACCCATCCATGGACCTCTGTTATCCTGTCAGGTCTAAAACGAGAATGTCGGGCTTGAACCGTGATAGTAGGCGCCCTTTCTCATCCGAAGGTGGTAAGTACTTGCTGCTCAATAGTACATGGTATCATAGCCATGAAGGTGAGCTCATCCCAGTATCAGCGCCTTCTGATGCGTATCCGCCTGCATCCAACACGGAACGACAGCGACATGAAACAGTCCCAGACCCAGGTGCATGGAATGTATCTCCATCCTCAACATTGGCCAACTTTGACAGTTCAGACAGGTCGGTTATTTCTTGAATATGCGTTCGAGAGGACTGATTCATGATGCAACAGCACTATCCAAGCGCGCTCAGTACCAAACGGAGATGAAGAAGTCTTCACGAGCCCAAAGCAAGCGAGAGACAGCCATGATCAAGATTGTGGCAAATGGGCCCGGCAACAATGTTTGAGCGAAGACATGAGGCTCACCCAAATCCAAAGATCGATAGACGTCGTTGATAAACAGTTGCCTAGTGTTAACCTTCGTGGTGACCTAGGGTACTATGCATCTCAGGTCGACCTATCAGACAGCACGGGGGAAGATTGGAGCCGCAACGACCACGAAGCATCTCTAAGGCAGTCGAGGAACCAAACTGGCTCCGCATCAAAGTCAGGGCGCAATTTTGAATCCGAGGCCGGGGCTAGGTCTGGACACTCGGCGTCCGTGTCGACCTCCAAATCCAAAATGAAACAGGGAAGCTCCAAGTAGAGGAGGAGACTGTAAGTCATTGCCATTCTGTTCCGTTTGGCATATGCTGACTTGCAAGTCAACGATTAACGTTGCAGCATCCTGCCCCTCGCATCATCTGTCAAGAATCCATCGTCTGCGAACAACATACATCCCTGACTTTCATCAATAAGAGAGAAGATCGGAGTCATGTCCATTTTTTACATGGAATGAATCGTGGGGTTAAGTCAGCATTGGATCATTGTCATGATTTGTTGGCTGACCTGTCTCGTTTCGTTTGCGGTCATTCATTGTTTCAGTTTGAGTTTCCAGTTCCGGTTCTGCTTTCGCATCGGTCGCGTCCGAGTTGCGAGAAATAAGAGAGACGCGACAAGGCCAAGATTGTATACTCAAAATATTAATTATGATTGTGGCTTTGCGCCCCCTTGAGTGGCAAGACCCTTCACGTACCGATGCCACTCTATTGGTTCAAGCATCATAGTCCAGCTAACAGTAGCCCTCATGATGAAGCTTCCTCGCCACTAGCGAAAACATTCGTCAGATTGAGGCAAAAATGTTGTCATCAACGCAAAAGTTCAGCTCATATTGTTCGAACCGAAAAACAAGCTCGCAGACCGTGATTCGTCCAATGGGGAACTAGTCAAGAAGCAATTGGCTGAAAATCATGGAGATTGCCAGATTTCAGCTTCAACTTAGCAAGCCAGCCGACCCAAGCAGAGCTATTGTCTACCAACCAAGATGAATACATTGAAAAGAGGAAGTCGGGATCAAAGGAAGCATTTAGACGTCCGAGTAAACTTTTATGGCTGAACTCACGATCCTCTTCAAAGGGTACAGATCTGTAGGCACTAACCCAACTCTGCCTAGAAGCTGCTAACGGAATCGGCCGTTGGACGGGACGGACGTACGGGTCCAGCAGTGCCCAGGCACCAAAGTACCGGTACCCCAGTCCTAAGTTGGCGGAGCATCTGCAATAAACAACATATCGAAGCAAACAGAACGGATAATGACCTCGAAACAATTCTAGCCAGCTCAACTTCTCCTCGAGTCTATTCTTGTTATATCTTTTCGGATGCCCCGGCTCGTCCCCGCGTTCTTCCGGCTTCAACACTGTCCACATAATCGAGGAGGCGCAGTAGGACTGTATTTGCTTACCACTAACCCCTTCCAAGGTCCCATGATCTTTGTATTCCAATTATTTCGCAACGCTTCAGGTCAGGTCTTGTCTCTCCTCACCTATCGACCGAAAGTAAGTGCGAAGTTGCCTGAAAGTGGGTGCCAATTTTGGCAGTGACTTTGTCATGCCGGCAGTCCGGTGTGAGTCAGAACCGTTAAGTCCGTTTTATGGTCTGTTTGCGAAAAACGCTGCATTCAGAGATATATTAGCCGGTGGCTTATGTGACTTCGTTCGATATCTTTCTTGCAACCTGCGACGAAGTTCTGTCACATTGCCTCTCTCTAGATTCTTGTTGTTCAATCCCACAATCTTTTCGCCACATTATACACACTCTGCATCCATGAAGCCTATCGAACTGGATGGAAGGACCGGAGAAGGCGGTGGCCAACTCGTGAGAGTCGCCATAGTGCTTGCGTCCCTAACGAGCCAACCGATAACGATTACAAATGTTCGCGGAAACCGGGAAGGTTCTAAAGGTGGAGGTTGGTCGTGTTTCCGACGAAGCGCGAGCGACTCATAGGCGAAGACTAACACCAAATGCCTCTAGGACTGAAGAGCCAGCATGTGACATCGATACAATATCTTGCCGAGGCCACGGATGCGGACGTTGAAGGCCTCCAAATAGGATCAAAGACGGTCACGTTCATTCCTCGCCGTCGCCCTTGCGAATTACTTCAAAGGAACATCAAAATCTCGGCCACGTCTGGGGCGGCAAGTAGCCTTCTAATATTACAGGCCATTTTACCGTTTCTCATCTTTGCAAGCAATAGCGATGGCGAACCGATTGAGCTAAGCATTTCCGGCGGGACCAACGTTTCATTCTCGTTGTCCTATGAGTACCTAGATCAGGTTCTCCTGACTGTTCTGGAAGAAAGATTCGCCATCCAGGTTGAACGTAAGCTGAAGAAACGGGGCTGGAGCCTTGGGCCTCCATCTCGAGGGGAGATTTGGCTGAAGATCTATCCTATCCCCATTGGTAGGCCGCTTAGTGTCAAGGCAGCAGCCCCGAGAAAGCAGCCCGACTCCTTTCAAGTCTCGAGTGTAGATATCAGCATAGTGGTACCAGGCTCCATGCATGAAGAACTCCAGAATACCTTGGTCAAGGATCTAGATGTCCTTTTCCCAGGTGCTGAAGTGAACTTGAAGCTGGTTGAAGATTCCCAACTCGAGACTAGGTGGTATATCCTCCTCGTCGCCCGCTCGAAGGATGGCATTCGTTGGGGCAAAGACTATTTGGGCTCCATGCCAAAAAAGCCCAAGATGCGGGCGACCTTCATCGCTAAGGTCTCGAACAAGCTGTGCCGTGAACTCTTCGAGGAGGTGTCTCTTGGCGGTGAGCTAGATGATCACCTGCAAGATCAAGTCATCTGCTACCAGGCCCTCTGTGACGGATATTCGTCATTTCCACGTGGCGACAGCCCAGCTGAATCTTCAGAAGGCGTTTTGATCGATGCGATGGGCAACCTGGACATTGGAAACTCTCGGATGAGGAGGGAGAAGAGTCATGAACCGTTCGGTCACGGAAGTTTACATACGAAGACTGTGAGATATGTGGTGGGACAACTTCTCCCTACGGTTGAATTCTATAATAAAGGAAACTTGGTCAAAGGGGTTGGCACTTCAATGACCTGAATAGGGAGTCAGGCGACCCGGCTCTTCGGTATGCCTAAGAGCCTAGCCTCGGCTCACCCTACTATCTGCCTTGCAGCATAAGGCATCTCGATCAGATCGGAGTCAGATACCCAGAGAAAGTGTACACGACGCCTAATAGAAAGTTTCATGGCATTGTGGTATGCAAAGAGTGGTATGACACGTTGACGTGGCTCCAATATGGTGCACTGGATTCCGATAATGCAAACCTGTCTGCATCAGAAGAGTGCCCAAGAAAAAGATAAAAACTGGTGCATATCAGGGAACGCACTAAGCACACTCCAATAAAATCCCTGCGCAAGCTTGAAGGCCTCAACTTACGCCCAACTCCCAACATTCGTGCCCGAGTGATACAAAGAAAGCGGTGAAACAAAAAATATCCTTAGCAAAGATGTTTGCTAACTAGATCTAACGTTTTCACACCGTATCCCTCAAGTTCCTTTTTTTCTGCTTGAAAAATGCCATATAGACTCCCTTTAGATCTTCGCCGGCGAAGGAACGTCCCCAAAACGATATTGCGCCCATCCCATGCTGCCCTCCTGAAGAGTCCAAGTCTGCTTCCCCCAGTCCGCTCCTGCCGCTCCAGCAGCTATATATATAGGCATGAGGTGGTCCATAAACGGATGGGCTTGATGTGCGTCACCGCGCTTAGTTATGGCAGCCATTTTGTCTTCTCTCACGGCGGGGTCCGACTCAACAGCTTCCTTGAGCGCATTGTCGAAGCTGACCGTGTAAGGCATGGGTTCATTGTTACCCTCAAACATGTAATGCATGTCACGCAAGTTGTGTACTGACATGCCGGCTCCGATGATGACGATGCCTTGGTGTCGAAGTTCGGAGACGGCACGGCCGAGGGCAAAGTGGGCATGGGGATCTTCATTCTTGAAGAGCGAAACCTGAACCAACGGTACATTGAGAGGATTCTTTTCCGGGTTAAATGCTACCATGCAGGTTAGTGCATACTGGCCATTACGTCGGATTTCATGCATATACTCACCAACATTAAACCCGGACCAAACCCCATGATCAAGTCCACGTTTCACTCCATAGGATTGGATGCCAGCCTCAGACAGCATAACCATAATCTGACTGGCGAGTTCAGGGTCCCCCTTGTTTGGATACTCCGCCTTATAATAATGGTCTGGAAACCCATAGAAACTAAATTATCATAATTAGTACCTTATGCGTTATATAACTGGTTTATTTTGGAGGACATACTCATATATCAGGTCGGTCTGTTCTTCCTTGTTCACATGGATGGTCTTATCCTCGGCCATCCAGTGGGCAGAAAATACTACAACAGCTTTCGGCTTGACTCGTTGCGTGATTTCCTTGCCAATTTTTGTAAGAACGGGGTAAACGGGATGCTCAGTATCATACTGAACACTTGGCTGTAGAACGAGTCATTGTTAGAGCCTTCGTCACAACCACTCCCCCAAAAAGAAAATTCCCTTACTTACGCCACCATGGCTAAAGAAGTAAACGGGAGTCTTGGGCGTCAAAGACGCCGTGACATTTTTCTGTGAAGTCCAATCCATCACAGCTCGTTGCAGCGTAGAGGTAAAAGCCTTGAGAGGCGAAGCGCCAAAGAAGGCAAATATAGCCATGGCAATGGACAAGCCAATCAGCGCGCGTACTGACAGGAGCTGGCTCATTATGGGAATGGAACTGATATGCACCTTAGACTTCGGCCCCTCCTTTGCTGAATTAATGAAGACAAAAAAGCGAAGCGCCAGGGTTTTGTTGGTCGCATATTCAGGTATATCCGTATATCCAAAGAGCACTCGAAAACGATTCTCGGGAGGGTGGAGAAGGTATGGCTGAACTTGGATGCCGCGCGGTAATTCTAAGCTGATAATGATTCAGCTAGGGTTGATTGAGAGCTATTGAGCGCCGAGATTCGGCTCCCTCCGGACAGGAAGCCGAATACTTCCTTGTCTGGATATTGAGCTCTTGAGTCTCGTCGCGGTAGGTGGATCCCGGCCTGGAAATCGTGGAGTTCCAGCAAGAAGAATTGGTTTCGAGATTAAGGCCCAGTGTCTAATTATCTAGGTAGAACTAGCTGGCCCTCGAGACTTCTGAACCTGACCATTTCTTAAGCAAAGACCATTGACATTTAAGGAACCAAAACGACTTCAGAAACACTGTGAGACTTTCTTCGTCATGTATATAGGTACCGAACCAATTGAGGTTCCTTTGAACACTGATATAGTGAAATTTTAATGTAGTTCTATCGATTACCCGCTTGGGGCCACTTCATAGTTCCGCAATACAGCCAGCTTTGGAACAGATCCGTTATGAAGCATGCATGATAAGCTCTTTAAACCAAAATTTTAATAAAAAAATTCGCATTTGAAGAAAAACCCGAGCTACAAATTCATTCAAAGTATTTATCAAATATCAAAAATGATAATGTTAAAAACAAGTAAGGGAGTGATTCAGGACAACCTAGGGGAATGGCGGTTGAAACTCGGAGCCTTTTAACGGGTCACGGAGAAACCATTCCCCCCATGAGGTCGAGTTAATTCAACTAGCCTTCCTAACGTTGTATGGTTGCTACGGCGCCAGAAAATCAATCAAAAGTTCGACTCCGCCAAGTCAACTTTTGATCGAGACGAGCTTCTGCAACCTCGCACCTCCGTCGCCGGCATTTTCAGCTTATCCGCCTTCTCGCAGCACGCTTCGCGAGTTTCTCCCAACCTCAAGGAGGCAGCAGTCACCTCTTTGTTTGTCCCCAGCATCTCTTTCACCACCTTCGCTGCCTTGGTACCATCCTGCAAACATGGCGCCTCTCATCCTCCACAACGTCCCTGACGACGAATGCTACGTTGGAGACGACGGCGTAAAGCGGCCATACGCCATGTACTTTAATCAGTACGATTCAGCCTTCTTTTCATATGATGTCCCAAATATTGACCCAGTTGCGCTTTCCAGACAAGACATCCCCTCAGGAACCTCTCGCTCGCGTCGCAGCGTCGCCGAGTCCGGCTCTTTTGGCAAATCCACGCGCCGCTCACGCTCTCGCCCCGGAACTCCCGCTCGTAATCGCGAAAACCCAACTCTCGCCGCTGCCGACAAGCTCTTTGGCGACTGGGTCAACAATCAAGCTCCACCAGCCGCCACCGTCCAGCGCAAGAGCAGTGGCATGCTCCAGGAGGATCCCGCGCCCGTACGGCCCAAGGCCTCTTCTCCCATCGAAATGATTTTGCGTGGTTATCGGTCATCGACGCAGCAATACGCCGCCATTTCACACTTCGAGTCGCTTGCGGGTACCATCCTTGAGGACTACCCTCGAGAGCCTCCTGCTTCCCAGCGCCGATACAAATCTGAGCTGCGAGACCCAGCATTTACGCGACGACGAACTTTGAGCGCGGATGAGAGGGCATTAGTGAATCGTGCAGATGGTGGAGAGCACTGGGTCAAGGTCACGTTCGAGTCCTCAGAAGCAGCAGATGCAGCCACGTTTTCTAGTCCCCAAAGGATATTAGGACACTTAGTATACGCTGAACCCTACCACGGCCATCCTCCAGTTAAGGATGAGGCCTGTCCCGACGTCGACACCTTCACCGGCGACCACACTCGATCCAACAGCATGCCTGCCGCCATCACCACCCCAGGCCGGAGGAACGGGAGCAGTATGCCCACTTCCTTCAACAGCCGCCTCCTCGAGTTATCACCGCCTCATTCGCAAACCTCAAGCCTAACTATGGACACGGCCACCATGTCCAACTCTCACGCCTCCAGTGTCACTGCCACTGAAATAATTCCTACAACCCCCAAGGCCGCCACAACTAGCATCGAGCCCATTGAAATCGACGACAAGGACAGCCTCTTCTGCCGCCGTATTCCAACCGCCCGCCGCGCCACCCTCCTCCCTGCCGAGCAGGCTCTGTTACCCCAGCAGTCTGTTATGCAACGCTTAGTCAACGCCATCCCCTTTGTCAAGTGGTTCGGTGGCAGCATGATCGGCAACCAAGTGCCCCGAACCGAAACCGGCGATTTCGACTGGAATCGGGCAAGCCTTTACTGGAAGCTCATTTGGTGGCTGGATGCCACCTTTGGGTTGTTTGGGGGCGACGTGTTCAACATCGACAAGGACGACTAAGCGCAAGGCTGTTACGGGAGTATTGCGGGGAAGTGATTGGGGATAAAAAAGACAAGTGTCAAGGACAAGTTAGATTGTACGAGATGAGAGATGAGTTTCAAATAAGGACCGCAGCATTACATGGCGGTTTCAAGGCGTCAGGCGTGTCAATTGATACAGGAGAAGGGAAAACTTCTGGGACTAGAATCAGCAGAATGTTGAGAATCCATATAATACTTGTACAATCAAATAAAGTACCAACACAAATCTATTACCAATACCAAAGATATGAGAACCGACCAGTACCATGACCAGTGTGCCTCCAACATGCCCAATCAACGCCCTCCATATAATCAAGTACACCTCACAATATCTTACTATAGCTTCCTCTCTCACGGCGAGCTCTCATCTGTGATGAGCTCTGGTGACTTTGTTTCTGATCTTGACGATCCAGAGGCTTTCCAACCTCGTATCTCTTCTCCCTCTCCGTCCTCCTCGTTACATTCTCCGCTCGGCCTTTCATGGTTTGCATCCTCTCCTAGGTAAACCTCGTCCTCTTCAGTAACTTTGCTCTCTACCAGAGGTGTGAGCTGCTCCGAGCGGTGCCAGTCGCCATCGTCATTAGTGCTTAAGTCTAAACCTCCCGTCACAGCTCCGAGAGAATCGAAGGGAACATCTGTAGGCAGCCTACGTATCGGCTGGGGCGAAAAGGGGCGGGCATTTCGAGGCTTGTTGAAATCGGATGAGAAGACGCTGTCGCTATCTCCTCCGTTAGGTTTGTTATCTGCCAGAGCAGCAAGGGATTGGTACCGGTCCGTGTCCACAAGCAGGCTGTCGGCTCTAGCGTGACCTGGTCTCAATACTTCGGATCCCGAGTCTGCGAGGATGCTCTTCGGCGGTAAAATAGAAAAGAGCTTTGGTGCATCAGCACTACCTCCAGCACCGCTCAACGCTGTACTTTCTTCTTCAGCAGCGAACAAATCTTGGCCCTTCTCCAAAAGATCGTCCAAGCCACCACCGGTCCAACCTTTCCTGGCGAGCCCTTCAAAAATGTCCACCTCGGCCCGAACCAGACTGCAGCTGGCATCGACAATCCTCCCGCTCGTTTCTTGGCTTTCCCTGAGTAATGTCCCAGCATGGTCCGCGTGTAACGTTGTCAGGCCGTCCAACTTCGTAGTTAGTTGGACAAGATGAGCCCGGAAGCGTGAAACATCCCGTCTGCGTTGCTTGTGCAACTTCATGCCTTCTTTTTCAAGACGTTTAATTTCCTTGCTCTGTGCTCTGACTCTCTGCTTGTACGTCTCCTCCTCATCGTCAATAACGGTCTGCCACTTATCGAGGTCGTGTAATAAGGGTACTTCGAAGGAGCGATAGACTGTCTCTGAGAGGATCTGTTGGTGATTCGCAATGAGGTGATGCATGCCCGAAGCAGACATGAGCAAATCGGCGGTGCAGCAGCCCTTTGTGGTGAAGCTAGCCGTCATGTTGGCCGCACCAGAGGCGCCGATGGGTTCAGCACGGGCTTCCTTGAGTCGCGCACATGCTTCAAGGGCAGCGCCAAAGGTTGAAGCAGCAGTGGAAAGACTAGCGAGGACGAGGCGGTAGGCTTTCGCGGAGGAGAGAAGATCTGAATACGCCTGTTGGGATTGCTCAAGATCGGCCTTGGATAATACGGCGTGCGCGGGTCTGGGTGGAGGAGGAAGTGGTAGGCCAAACTGGGAGAGAGGGTTCGCAGTCGAAGCAATCGAGTATACGGGTGAGCCCGGGACCGGAGGTAGTTGAGAGGGCGTCGGCGAGGGCGGGCGGGAATGCACTGGAGAAGCCATATTTTGTTGTTTATCTCGAATCGGGGACTGGGCGACAGAGGGCATCACAAGACTCGGTTTCGATAGAAGGAAAAAGGCTAGTTCAGCCTAAGTATTTCGGAACGCAAGATCGAGACGTCGAGAAGGGCATTTCGCACCGAGGCTTCAATATTCTACACAGGCCATGCCAGCCAAGCAAAGGGAGGAGGGGGAGTTTGATAACAACGAGGCGAAGCGAAGCGGGAGAATAAGAGATTACGTTTAGTGCCCCGGCAATGGACGATGAACTGTTGGAGACAACCAGGTTGCTTCACTGGGCAAGCTCCGATTATAGCAGATCCACCCCGCTATAATTTTAATGGTCCCCCACTGAGCTTTGGGCGTGCTTTATGGTCCAAGGGCCTAAGGGGCCCGAGAATAGGGCTCAGTGGTTTGACTTGGGAATGCACGTCATCACGCAGCAAAAAGGCGCGGCTTGATCGGATAAATCGTGCATGAGGCTGCCTAAGGATCTACCCTAGATTATAGCATTTAGCATCACGAGCCACTTTTATAGAGAGATGCCACGCGGCATGTGGTTATGTTAGACGCCATGATTGGATAGAAGTGGGAACTCGTGCATGCCAAATGTGACACTCTAGTTAGTCGAGTATCTTGTTAGTACTGGAATAGGTGGCTTAAAGAATGAGACTCATATCTGCGAGTTCTAAAGACTTTCATCAAGGCTAATCTAGGTTCTAAGGGGACAGCTACCTTGCGGCAAGACACGATGCTCTTTTTGTCCTTGTAAATCCCGTCACAACTCATCCTTCTTGCCTGCATTGGGGGGGAGTCGAGCTCTCAGAAAGGCCTCCACATCATCCAACTCCTCCAGGCAAGCAGAGTGAGCCATACCGCTTCATAAATGTCAGCCTAATATATTACATACACGAAGTCTTCTTCACTTACGGGTATGTCTTCCAGGTAACGTCGTATCCCAGCTCCGTAAGCTTGTCTGCGCTGAGTTTGCCTCGGCTAGTGGGTACGACAGGGTCCCGGTCACCATGATACATGATAATGGGAGTATGACGGTTGGCATCGGTGGGAGAGATCATGCTTGGAAGGCTCTGAGAGAGAACCAGCCAGGCTGAGAGGCCGATGATACCAGCAAGCTTGGCCTTGAAAGTGAGGCCGGAGAGAACAGACATGGCACCGCCTTGGGAGAAGCCACCGAGGACGATGCGGTCTGCGGGAATGCCAGAGTCAATCTCCTCTTGAATGAGGCCGTGGAAGTACGTCTGGCTGAGCTTGATTCCTTCGACATCCTCACTGCGGATCAGAGTGTTGGCATCACCACCCAGAGCGACCTAGGATAATGGAACATTGCAAATCAGCATATCATGGATAATAAAGTAGTATCTCTGGAAAACTTACCACATCAAACCATCCCGGCATCCTCATGCCTCCGTTCTTGTTGCTTTAATGTCAGCGCTCAGGCTCAAACTGTCCGCCACATCATTGGCGAGGTGACCTACCACGGTAATGGGGATTCTAGGAGCATGAGGCAAGATAAACTTGACCTCATCCAACCGCTGCCGCCGTCGCCAGTTCTCAACAGCCGATGCCCAACCATGGCCCGTGTCGCCCAATCCATGGACGAAAATGACCGTTGCCGTGTGCTGTTTAGCAGCCGGGACAACAATCGGGGCTAAGCGGTTAAGGGACATTTCGGCGGGTAGACAAGCACAGAAGCGATCGATTTATTACAGGCGAGGATCGAAAGAGGGACGGGATATATGAGCGTTCATCAACGAGGTTAAAATGCTGAACCGGCCGGATATACCTGAGCTGAATCTGGGTTGGCGGTTCAGTGATAACGGACCCAATGAATGGGGCCCTCAAGGGTAATGGGTGGAGCTTGGATGCGATAATATTGCTGCAAATGCCGCCATAACTTAATGCTGCAAACTCGAACTACCCTGGACCAACACAGCAGTGACTTGAACGCGAATTTGACTAATATTGCGATCAGTAATACAAACGCATGTGTCAGGTTCGTCTTGTGAGTACGTAGCTTATTTTTTTTAATATCGGTCCGGTACGCTCTAACCAAATGAATCAGCAATCACTTCCAAACGCTGTAAGGTTTTCTCAACAACCACGTTTATACACCACACCCTACTTTCAAGATAGTAACAGACCACTAAAACCAAAACGTATCATCCTGGACGAGTCTATTCAACTTCAATAATAAAGTATCTCATGATAATAACAAAATTTCCCCGTCATAGAACTCCCGCTGCATCACCATATCCATTAGAATGACCTATACTCAGCACCATGCATGGGGTAATTATGAGAGGACCATATATACATGGCTGCGTGGAATGTATTTGCTCTTTCTCTTAATCACTATTATCCCTAACATGGAGGGAAGCCAGAAACCCTTCGGGAACCTCCCAGCTTCCCTCGCCTGCTGTTGCTGGCCTGCATCGCCACGAGCATCCCCTGTGAATGAACGCCACTGCCATTTCCCCGTCTGCCATGCTGAGTGGTGCCACCCGCACCGCGTCCAACGGGCTGCCCAAGGACGTCCGCTTACAGGTCCTAATTTCCTTCCATTCAACCCACTCAATGGTTGGTACAACCATTGACTTCATGCATTTAGAGCACGTTAAGCCGCCAGTCTCTTTCTGTTTTGTTGCCCGCTCTAGAAGTCGACGAAGAGGCCCTAAACCATCAGGCATGTAGTTTATCATCTCTGGTAACTGGGCGCTGCGATAGCAGGCGCGAAGAGCTACCTCGACGAGGCTTGGCACATGGGTGGCACCGGCCAGGCGGAGACGCACGACTCCAGAGCTCTCATCAGCGCGAGTCTCGACCGGGAGGGTGTGACATTTGTAGTCAGAGGGGAAGCAAAAGTCTGAAAACACTCGACCACTCGTGTTGGCGAGTTGTACTGGAGAGCGACCAAGCGACCTGCTGACGAGATGTGGAGTGGGAACGTCCTGCGCATCATCTCCAGCTAAGTATGTGACAGTGTTTGCTGGATTGACCTTGTATTTAACCAACATCTCATCCTCAGGTCCACGCTCCGGTTGCCAGAAGGGATTGGGATGAACGGCGAGGGTATGAAGGCTATTGCTAGCTTTGAAGAGGTCGAGAAGCTCGACGGGGAGGTGACGGAGGCGGTTCTGAGAGACATTGAGTTCTTGAAGATTATGAAGTTTGGAGATCGCCAGAGGAAGTTCTGTGAGCTTATTGCCTCTAAGACTGAGAATAGTCAGGTAGTTGAGGTCAAAAATAGCACCCGGAACTCGTGTGAGTCGGTTCATTGCCAGGTATATCTTGAGCTCCGGGTCTTTCTGTTCGAAAGCAACATCCTTGGTGACGATGGGGATACAAGAAAATTGGGACAGAAGGCTGATTGTGTCATTGGAGATATCCTCAAGTCCCATTGACCAGAAGTCGATCGTTTCTTCACCTTGATCGAGACAAGCACGGACCTTGTCGCGCGCAAGCTGCTCGGCTCTTGAGACTCGACGCAGAGCGGAACGACTAAGCAGTGGTAAACGTGGCTTAGGGGACATCTCCAAATGCTCCATCACATCATCGCTCTCATCGCCGTCACTGCCAAGGAAAACTCCACTGTCGGCCTGTCGCGTCCATTGCCGTTGTCGCCTCTGCTTTGGAACATGGATGGCCTCGCTAAATGTCGAATCCGACGATGTGGGATGCTGCTGGAACCACGAGCCGACATATCGTTTCTTGCGCCGGCCTTCTACATAATTGTCCAGGGCAGGGTCATCGTCACCTGAGAAGATGGCCGGATCGCTCGAATTGTACTTCAAGGATGGCGCGTGTGTTGTGCCCTGTGGGCGGACGCGCTTCCGAGGATTATTGCTGAAGCTTTGCGACTTCTCATCCCAAGAGACACCCGGAAGTCGTGGAAGAGATGGTTCCTCAGACATTGAAATAAATGCAAGCAACGCAGCACACGCGCCGTAATGATAAATTGAAGCAGACTGAAACAAAACAAATAATAAAGTGCGGACTAAGGAGACGCAGGAATTACAGATTTGACTGGGCTGTGATTGAGGCGACGCGCGTGACGTCGAGGTTGGCGGGGATGTAAATACCAGGGCTCCGGCCCCACTTGAGCACCGAACGTATGGCCTCCCTACTTGCCGAAGCGCACGTGCCACCATGAACCACGGAGCTGGTTGGGGAAGATTGGAAGGTCCGATGAACGGAGTACAACCTTGAACTGTACGTACTGCGGCCTGGACCGTGTTCCTCATGGCACTATCACCGCGCTGTCATATTTTTGTTATGCAATGCTAGGGTTGAGCACTGCCCAGCATTTTCGGAGTTTTTGGAGCTGGTTCGCGGGGTGCATGCTAGTTCTGCAGGGCCCTTCTCCAATTGGTAAATAGCCAGGACCAACTGCTGGCACCGCCAGGCATCAGCTCGTGTGCAACCTGGCCGCCCGGGCCTTCGGCAACCCCTTTGACTGCATCACGATAACCTTGAATTCGAGGCCGTTCACACTATTATCGGTTCAGATGTTGGTAAGTCGAGGGTATGTATGGTGTTTAAGAACACTTGACGCCAGGAATCGTTGCTTTGATAGTCCGCATGTTACTGCATGGCTGACCAGTCGAAGAAGGTGGCTTATTGCATATATAAGATGTCTTAGTCCCAATCATCATCATCGCTGTCGTCAGCCTTGCGAGACCTTCCAGCAGTCCCAGTCTTGATGCTACTTCCTGCCAAACGCTCCTCCTCAGCATCCTCGGCCGCTCGCCTCCTTTTTACTACTCTCATATCTGAATCGGGGACGGCGCCAGTCTCAATGAGCATGTCATCGATTTTCTGCATGCTTGTTCGCACACCGCCGATGGTCGCTAGGGTCACAACTTGCTTAATGATGTCGCCGTTCTTGTACACTAGGATAGTTGGACAGTTTCGGTCAGGATAGTTTTCGATCGCCTGGCTTGCCCTGATTTCACAGAACTTGATCTCGCTGTATTCCTTGGCAGCTTGTCTCCAGAGCTCAGCCAATACTCTGGATTCGACGTTGGTTCCCATGGATGACGTGAGATTCACAAACACAGGACCGTTCTTGGAGGCATCGGTAACCTCACGCTGGTAGTCGGGTTTCGAGATGGGGTATACGCTCCCGTGCAGTGCCTTCTTCTGGAGGTTACTGAGCTCAGCCATTCGCTTCTGTCGGTATTGTTCGAGAAAGGCCTCGTCCTCATCATCCTCCAATTCGTCCAGTTCGTCCAGATCTTTTCCCTCCAGCCGGTTCTCGTGTGCTAACCTTCGGCCTTCGAGAATGGCCTCCTCGATCATGGGAGTTGGGCTGGGGGGTTTTTCAGGGATAACTCCATGTTTTCTCAAAATGTCGTTCCTATGGCGGGGTTAGAGCTTGCCAGCTGACGATGGAGGGGTAACCTCAATAAACGGACCATTCTGTGTCAGCGTTGGGATCGTCGATGGGGACAGCAATTCGTTGTTCTGAAGGAGCTGCCATGGTTAATGTCTTTTGTGAAGAGAAAGGTAGAAAAGCTCAATGCTCGAAAGAGTCATTGAGAGAGGGTCAAAGTAGCGGCCTGTTGTAGCTTCAACAAAGTGACTGCCTGCTGCTGGATTACGTAGCATGCTGAGAGGCGCTGTTGGCACTCGACGGCGCGCATAAAGCGCATAACCAATTTGACCCCACTTATCCATCGAACTACTTTCTGCATAAAATCGGTGCCGGTTTACACCGATAATTTACTGGGCCGGGGAGGGTTAATTTTTTCCACATCACGTGCGCCTGGGTGTCGAAGCCCTACAACACTATTCCATTTTTGATGGAAATATGGAGCTGGAGGTAACGAGATCCTCCCCCTCAAGTCCACCGAACTTTTACTCGCTTACCTCCTCCCACCTATCTTGCGAGCCTCAAATCTGCTGCCACCGGATTTCGTCAAGCACCCCTCTTCTCGCAAGACTCGACCAAAAATTCCCCTCGAGAAAATTAGTCAAGATGGTAAGCGACCGCACTTTTGTGATTTCTTCTTCGATGGACGGGCGATGGCCGATGGACGATGGAAAACCGACGGACACGTGGGAAATTGGTCGAAAATTCCTCCTAAGGCTGGATTGTGGCAAGAACACCAAAACGACGAAGACTGAGCTCAACAGCGGCTGCGATGGATTGCTGGGAGACACGATGGACCGTTTACGATGCCGATTGAGACATTTTGCTAATTTCATAACCCCAGGTTCTCGCCGTTGATCTCCTAAACCCCTCCGCGGCCGCCGAGGCCAAGAAGCACAAGCTCAAGGTACGATAAGACAACCATCGACACTCGACCTCGACGACTTCGACTAACGATATTGTCCTATGCAGACTCTTGTCCCCGCCCCCCGATCATTCTTCATGGATGTCAAGTGCCCCGGCTGCTTCACCATCACCACCGTCTTCTCCCACGCCCAGACTGTCGTCATCTGCCAGGGATGCACCACCGTGCTGTGCCAGCCCACCGGTGGTAAGGCCCGCCTTACCGAGGGCTGCTCTTTCCGAAGAAAGTAAACTGCTTCGTGGCAGTTTATTTCCTTTGGTTGTCATGACTCTTACGGTTCATCTCATGGTGGTCATCTCGGATCTGCAAAACATCAACCTCGACATGGGCGTATAGACAACCAAGCTTGCGAACATAATCAACAAAACTCTTTGCAGATAGAAGATGGGGCACCCAGAATAGGGGCGTTTGGGGTCTCCGGATATCTTGCATGGCACATCATTCTTCTTTTGTTTTTCCGTTGCGCGCCTTGTACCAAAGAGTCGTTGTCTCGAGGCTGGAAGGAAAAAAAGCACTGCATGGGTGGAAAGCTGGAGAAAAGCCTTCACGAGCATCTGAGTGGTCTAGACAGGCTGCTTTGATGCGAGGACGTGGAACCGCTGGTTGATGATCGCTTCATACCCGGGTGCAGTGGGTAGCGGAGGATGGTCACTGTGCTTATGCGAAATTCACGATGGTTTCCACAATGCGCTCTCTCCACGACTTACTCTCTGTGCCTTGATGTGTTGATGCTGTGTGTAATAGTACTGTAACTATGGTCATTTTACTTACGCCTTGTAACCCTAGCAGCTCTCTTGCTATTCCCCAAATCGTGCAGCGAGCTTGTCCAGGGGACAGTTGGTATGGAATGCCGTAGTCCTCTTTTGCCCCCATTGTAGCCTGTAGCCGGCGTTTGATGATACTCCGGCCAGTGAGTCAAAAATTTCGAGGCTGCCTGAACTAGTACTCACGAATCGATTCATCAACGAGTCATCGTCCTGTGAATGTCATGCATCAAGTAGGGATGCTACGCTAGTGTATCCGGGGTATTGGAAAGATCCGGGGTGGGTGATGACCGGAAACCGTAGGCTGGTTGGTTGATTTGACAACGGTCATGTAGCAGTTAATTAGATCTGCTAACATTTGTCCTCCGAATCTTGACTCTTTGAATTGACTCTTGTCAACCCAACTCATGGTCCACTTTTAGTGGATGACGTCTCGGATCCTTGTGGCAGACATGCATGTTACCCATCCCACGGGATGAGCTCGTGTGACAGACAGGGTCGCAGTGAAGAGAGATGCAAGGTGAAAATTTGGTGTTTGCCACTGCTAGGGTACCTGTATGACACAGACTGTCGTGCTGACGCTCACCATCCTCTTCTGCGCAGGGTCTTTATTTTTCTCTGATTTTTTGCGTGTGCCGTCGCAAAATTTCAAAGGCAGCTGTAAATCTTCTCGTTGATGGCGTACCGGTATTTCGAGATTTCAGTGCCAGAGGCTTGGATTGTTAGATGACTCAGCAAAGCTACCGACCGGGTCTGCATTAGTGGGAATTCGCTCGGTGTGCGGGCACACCTTAGGGGAGCCGCAATAAAGGGAAATTTTTCGTAGGAAACCACTTAACGCGAACGCGGCACGAACCGGTCGCGTCAAGACAAGTCCTTTGGACCCACCTTTTTGCTTAATTTCCAGGGGTATTGGTCGCCCAGGGTTATGAATGTTCCTTGTTTTAGGCCTTGGATTTGTTCGAGGCTGTTGGTAATTGGCTGCTCCAACAATAAGCTTTGCCTCACTCGGCAATCTGATGACCACTTCCCCAAGCCCTTTGACCTTAGGGTCTTTACGCTTGATCTCCTCTCTTTTCTCTTTTCTCTCTTCTCGTTTCCACGTCAACAATCGACGAGCCCCTCCCCTCGCTTCATTTGCAGCTTAAGCGCTTGCGTCCTCCCCTCATCTGGCTGCAAACGTCATTGCTGGTTTTGCACTTAGACCCTCTCCACTCTTGTCGATTTACTCAGTTTCTTTGTTTAATTGTCAGCCGTCTACGGATTACGGTGGTTTCATCCAATCCATCAGATCAGAGGTCAGCAGCCTGCGACGTCATTTCAGCCGGGTTCAAGACAGTCAATGCAGACATTTTGCCACCCAACACATCACCATTGACTTCTTAAACCCTTACCTTCGTCGGCATCCAGCTCTTTGCAACTTAATTACCTTTTCAAACAGCACCGGAGCCATCATGTCGACCCCTCGAACTAAGCGACAATTCGCTGGCGCTTCCGCTGATCCCGCCCAGCGCCAGATTACTTCCTTCTTTAACAAGTCTGCCAATGACACTCCCACTGTCAACGCCTCCGTCATCCGTCAGCCTGATCTCCCCTCATCTGTTCAGGCCAATCTTTTGAGCGTTGGCATGCGAGTTCGCAAGTCGGTACCTGAAGGCTACAAGACTGTCGGCCCCAGCGGCTTCAAGCTTTGGACCGACAACTCCGCTGTGCCGACCACCTCCACTGTCCGCACTTCCACCAAGGCATTGTCGAAGGAGCTCCTGCCCTTCTGCGGCATCAACAAGATCGGCGGCTTGGACACTCAGCCTGAATTTGAGCAGGACGACTTTGACGATGTTCCCGAGCTGGATTCAATTCCTGAACTCACCATGTCTCAAGAGAGCACTGATAGTGTCGACTCCTCCTTTGTGAACTCTCGCAAGCGCATCTTTGATGAAGATGACGACGAAGTCAATGAGTACCGTGAGATTACTCCCGGCGCGCTGAGCCCTGATAATCTTGGCAACGGCAGAATTATGGCTGTCCCCCATTCACGAGGCCAGAAGAATATTCCTTTCAAGAGCTTTGGCCAAGAGAATATGGCCGTCGATACCGACTTTGCCGATGCCGAGTTTCTAGTGTACGACGGCGAGAGGGGGATGGACATGGCCAACGAATGAGCTCTAACCAAAATATTGTGGGCTGAGACTCAAGGCCTGTTATGTGTTTTATGTTATAACTACGGTATGAGTATTTATGTTGGTTGGGTAATTGCAATTTCGGGTGTATGGCGTACTTATACATATGAGCTTCAGAGCCGGTTATAGAAATATGGAAAGATGTGAAATGACATCTTATGGGTTAGGATTAGCCACTTGAGTGACGAGAGAAACAAAACTATTACTTGTCTTACAAAATGCGTTTCAACTTGGGGGAATTTTCCCATACTTTAACTCCGTGCCTGTAACAGGTTATACATTTACATGCCCACAAATGGCTCCCGAAACTCGAGCAAGTCTCTCTGCCCATAGAACTCACCAGCGACTGTCAGAATCATATTTAACGTCGCTCGTAGATTCGCCCGAGATCGATCTCTCGCGGCTTCTTGCTCTTCTCCCTCATCATCAGACGGAAATGAGGCGTTCTCGAGCTGCGCTAGGAGGCGGCTCTTGGCGTCCTCCAGGTTTGCACCGGACTGGTTGACGACTTCGCCGTCCTCAGCCTCGGAGTCGGACGCGAGATCCATGGCTACGTCCTCGGCGTCGTCTTCGTCTACTTCACCTTCTTCTATGCTGGAGTTTGCGGCAGGGCCTGGTGCATCGACTTTGGCCGGGGTGGGTTCAGGAGACGGCTCTGAGGTTTCCTTTTCCTCGTCGCCAGGGCTTAGGGCACCCTCGACCTCCACATCGTCCAAGTCTGCGAGGACGTCCTCGTCTGCTTCGCCTTCTTCTAAGTCGGAGTTTGCAGCGGGACCTTGTATATCGACTTTGGCCGGGATGGGTTCAGGAGACGGCTCTGAGGTTTTCTGTTCCTCGTCGCCAGGGCTCAGGGCACCCTCGACCTCCATATCGTCCAAGTCTGCGAGGACGTCCTCATCGGTGCTGCTTCTGTCCACCGCTTCGTGAGCACCTAGCCCTCCGTCCGCCAATTCCTCCCTCAACGCCGCCATCTCCGCGAGACTACGTCCCAGCAAGACGGCTCTACGCCCTAGATCGCGCACCCACCCAATCTCGCTATAGTTTAGCTCGCCTTTATCTGGGAGACGAGCCAGCAGGGCCCATATCCAACGACTAGTTCGTTCGGGGAGGGTGTACCCGCGACGCAGGAACTTGCCTCCGAGGAGGATTCTTAGGATCTGCAGGATGGTGTCCTTGGACATGAGGGCGACTTGCAGAGGGTGCGGGTCAGAAGTGCGGATGACGCGGGACCAAAGGGTGATGGCTGAGGGTGCGTGAGCCGCATGGGTAGGTTGCGATCTGGAAAGGCGAGAAAGAGCGTTCGGAGGAGGTTTGGAATTGAGGATGGATCGGAGACGTAAGTATTGATCCATAACGGAATCGAAGTAAGCTTCATGCAGAGCTCTCTCCTCGTCGAGCTCCTCCTCTTCGCCCGGTGCTTGTCCTTCCTTCCATTCGCCTTCTTCTTCCCAGGATTCTGGCATGGCTGTGTATGCGCCGTCCTCGTAGTATCCTCTCGTATCTCCAGTCCCATCATCGTATATGCGCCTGTCGATGGTTTCTTCGTCGTCGGGGTTCGTGTCGTCTTCTCTCCGGAAATCAGCAGGCAGCTGCGGTCCAAATCGGACCTTAGGTGCAACAAGCAAATGGGGGATTTTGCCGGCTTCTTGTCTAGAGTACTCACCATATCAGCATATATGCTCCGCTAGAGTGTAGTGGAATCTTCAGCATGAGACGAAACGTGAGAGGGAAGGGTGACAGAGGGTAAGGAGACGTTACCTCACGGATTTTAGATACGCCATAGCTTCTGCATCATCTTCGAAATCATCTTCCTCTCCGACGGGAATCGTCGTCATGTGCTCTGTAGCCGAAAACACATATTTCTGGCCCCAGGTGGGATCGATGCCTGAGTTTTGATGTTGCCGCGACTTGGTGTTATGTTTCTTTGGGCGCTTTTGTTGGGGCTCGTGAATTTCGCCGTCGTCGACGTCTAGTTCTCGTTTCGATGCCATTTCACCTGCTTTCTTGCATTTGAGGATCGAAACGATGGTCGTGATTTCTTTGACGCGCTGGTAGAAGTTGGAGCTCGTGTGGAAATAGCGACTGGACGCCTACGGGCTTTATCGATAAGCATCCCGCATTCACTGGGGTGAACCATCTTTTTTGGAGCTTCTAGTCCTTCTGCACTTCCACTTACAGTCATAACGTTGGAGCACCTACATGGTGAAATATTTACAATGAGCGCCGCTTTCGTGCGCCGCTTGGCCATAAGAAACCCATCTCCCTTCCCAATCACTCGAGGTCCTCGTTCAATAGCGTCTCGTGCGCAATTGGTGGCATCATGTCGCTCACTGAGTGGCTACAACCACTTCGTTCCTAGCAGTATGCTCTCCCGTACCTCTTCCCTCAGTCCGCCCTATGGCTAACTAATTGAATAGACCACCCTATTTCCGAGTCCTCATCTTTTTTCAACCCCCCTCCTCTACGTGATGATGCGGAGCACTTCACCCTCGCCGTCAAAGACAACATCGCAACCGCCGACTTCCCAACACAATGCGGCTCTCACATCCTCTCCTCCCACCCTTCCCCATTCGAGGCCACTATCGTGCGACAACTGCGCAGCCGCGGTGCGACTGTTATTGGAAAGACCAATATGGACGAGTTTGGCATGGGATCCCACTCTATGAATTCTATTCACGCGGCGGTGAAGAACCCATTGGCCCGGGGTGAGGATGTTTCAGCTGGCGGAAGCTCCGGTGGCAGCGCCGTCGCGGTCAAACTTGGGGATGCAGATATTGCTCTTGGAACAGATACTGGTGGATCGATCCGACTGCCGGCGGCATATACTGGTACTGTTGGTTACAAACCTAGTTATGGCATGATCTCTCGCTTTGGCGTCGTGCCCTATGCGAACTCCTTGGATACCGTTGGCTTTCTATCAAATGAGGTCGGGCCTATTTATGACCTCATTTTCAAGACTGGCCTCTATATGGAACACGACTCTAACGATCCGACATCCCTTCCCGAGGCCTCCCGTCAACGCTGCACCCAGTCATCACCAGCCAGCTTGCCGAGCCTCTCGCAAATTAATATTGGTATACCCCTCGAGTACAATATCTCAGAACTCGAGCCATCAATTCGTGATGCATGGGTTGCTGCCGCTTCTAAACTCGAATCCCTAGGGGCCAATCTGGTTCCTATTTCCTTACCCTCTACCAAGGAAGCTCTCTGCGCTTACTATGTCCTAGCTCCTGCAGAGGCTTCCTCCAACCTCGCCAAATACGACGGTGTTCGTTATGGTGTTCGAGGCGAAGGAAGTGATGCTGTTGGCGAGACTCTCTACTCTGAGGCTCGTGGTGCTGGGTTTGGTGATGAAGTCAAACGAAGAATCCTGCTGGGCACATATAGTCTCAGTTCCGAAGCCATGGATAACTACTTTATCCAGGCACAGAAAGTCCGACGCATGGTACAAAAAGACTTCGACCGTGTTTTCAAGCTCGACAGCCCTCTCTATGAGCCTGAGCAGTTCGATCTCAGCGACATGGCTGAGGCCACAGGCATGGAGGATAAGCGCGGCCCATTACAGGTTGATTTTATTCTCTGTCCTACAGCACCGACGTTCCCCCCTCGATTCGATGAAGTCCAAAGCCAGAGCAGTGTGGATGTGTACATGAACGATGTCTTCACTGTACCAGCAAGCCTTGCAGGGTTACCTGCTGTGAGTATCCCTACAAAAGTGGAGGGAGGTCGATTCCCCGCCGGATTGCAAGTGATAGGACAGTATTGGGATGATCAGAGGGTACTGCTTCTAGCGGAGAACTTGCAGGAGGCCATGGCTGCCTAAGAGCGGGATAGATGCAACATTTACGAGCGATTTGTGGCATATGAACTTGTACAATATTCATTTGATGATGTAAAATGGTATTTTAAAAAGCGGTTGTGGTAGGGCAACCGTAACCAGTGTGGTATCCTAATGTATTTCTTTACTCCTCTCCCAAGGCCGCTCGTATCCATTTCGAGCCAAGGGAGCTTGGCTATAGTCCTTTCTTTCTTTCGCTGCCCTTGGGTGGCCTCAAAACTCTTCTGAAGCGATGCTAGGGGCATCACGGCCAGGTATTTTTTGCAAATTAGTGACCTCTCCGAAGAATGTCTCCACTAAGCCCAGTTGAATTGGAAAGAGGTCGTCAGGGAGGACAGGACAAGATTTTGGAGGTTGTGGTAAAGGGCGTTCTGCATGAGCCACTTCAAGTGGTAGGCAATCAACAGAGCTCGGAGTTGAGCCTCATGGGTCTTAATCATCTTTTTGGTCACTCGCGGCTGTAATTGGTTCAGTCGTCTGTAAAAAAGACTAGAGCTCAGGGTGATCGACTCAGACTTCGACTTTCCTGTTGCTCTTCGCGGCTCACGTCCATCTCGTCTCGATCCGATACTTCACCAGACTCCTCTCTTGTACCATTTTGTTTGTCATCTTCGTCATCCTCTTCAAGCAAATCTTCCAGATCTCCCAGAGGGCTGACCCTTGGCTCAAGAAGCTCCAGGTCCTCCAATGTCTCTCGAGCTGGCATCTTCCATAGACTCGTAGCGCAAACTCGATCTTTAGTAAGCAGATCATCCACAAACTCATCCATAAAGGTCAAGCTCGTGTTGGCCCTGGTCTTGCGCCTCATCTTTCGTCGGTCTTCGAGAAACGGCTCTAATATTGTATAAACATCTTTCGCTTGCCGCGTCAACCTCACGTAGAAACAGGCCAACGCGCGTAGGTACTTGAATGCTTCGCCGCCGTAGTGAAGGTACTCCTGCAAAATCTCGTCGCTGGGCGCAAGCTCAAGCAGCTTAAACGCCAGGCATAAAAACGGGCTCGGCTTTTGGGTCGCGCCGTGGGTACCGCCGATGAAAGAAACGTGTTCGACGACGCGATCGATAATGTCGGCCTCGTTGAGTGCGAAACATTGCTCCTTGTAAAAGTACGAATCGACGATGCGGTCCTTGACGGCCTTTTCCATGATGGTGGCGGGATTGAGGCCGTTGGGGGCGAGGGCGGCGTTGCTGCCGCGCTCGTCGAGGAAGCGGCGCGCATCGGCGTGAATTGTGTCGGATTTAAACTTAGCCATCGTGATTATCGATTTGTGTAGGCGAGGAAGAATGGCGACAAGTTGAAGGCGACGTTGATGATGGTGGGGCTTGTAGTGCAACCTTGAAAAAGTTACAGGCACATGCCTACTCCGTAATCGCGGGTCATTAAGATTGTTGCTGGGCCGACCGAGTAAACAGCCTGCCTCCGGGTTCTTGTTCATGTGTGCGAGTATGACGACGAACAGAGCAGAGCACCGCTTCAACGAAATGAGTTGCGCTTGGAATTCTCGATAAATTATTAATCATTGTATTATCACCACTTATTTGTTCAAAATGGCGAAATTGCTCCTCTCATCATCACAAGTCCAGGTCATCGCCTCTGGGCTCGTCGGTAAGTCCAATGCCATGATCCCCACAATGAACAGCATTCTAGATCAGTCCGCTCATGTCTTGTCTACAGTGGCTCTTTGCACATTCGCGCTCTTTATCAGCGGTTATATGATCCAGCAGCGCACCCTCAACGAATTGCGCGCCGCCATCCAGCCCCGAGGTATCCCAGCTGGCGCACAACGCCAACGAGTGTCAAGCCCGTCACCCTATGCGCACGCATACCTCCCTGAACACTTCCGCGAGAAGAAAACAAGGCTTGAGGATGGAACTGTTGTGATACAAGAGAGTCAGGCGGAGCAGGAAGCAAAAGAACAGCTACAGCTGATTGGAGGAAAAGAGATAACAGTTGATGGTCAGACTAGCCCGAAGGCTGTGAGGAAGACAGACAAGGACTTCGACTTCGAAGTAAACCAAAATGCGAAGCAAGAGAATATTGATATCGTGGAACAGCTCAAGTCTAAGATGAAGGCGAAGATGGCGTCTGTGGCTGAGTCGGATGTGATGGTGAAGAAGATGGTGAAGAAGAAGGAGAAGCCTCTCAGCCGCGCGCAGAGGCGAAAGATGATCAAGCAGGATTTGCGGCGGTCGGCGCAGGCGGAAGATCCAGCGTACTATCAGAGACGAATGTGGTAAAGAGGTGCACGGCTGGCTGGCCAAAGAGTTACAGGCCATGATGATGTCTAGTCAAATGTCGAAGATGGGACTCTGAGGGGGAGGCGTTTCATTTGCTTTTAGGAATGAAAATATCAAATGATTGCTTTTTCAAGTTATAAAAGTATATATTAGGGATTCATTAGAGTGCCATATTGTGAGAAATTGTAGAAAGAAACCGGGGATTGGCGCAGATATCGAACGTCAAGACCAGGTCGTCGAGACTCCATCCTCAAAATTTTCAAGCTGAAGAGATGCCATATGAGCCGTACCAATCTTCAACTTTAAGGAATAAAATAGATCCTCCGCTCGCTTCTTCAGGTTTTCAGTACCTTCGAATTCTTCCTCTGGAACGACATCAAGGGTATTGAGGAGCCATTCTAGGTATCCCACATCATAAAGATCTTGTGCCAAATTTCGCTTTCTGCCTCCATAGTTATGTGCAATAATGCCCAGGGCTTCCAGGGCTAGATCGAAAAATTTCTGTACTTCACCAAGTCGCCAATATGACAAGCCGATATTCATTATAACGTCAGAGTCAAAAGAAAAAATCTCCCGCCAACGGTGGTGCTCCAAGATATCAAGCCCAAGCTTAACGTCGTCTCCTAGTTCAACCACTGGGAGGAGAAAAGCAATCCAGGTAATAGCCATTTCATTGTTATCCGTTGTCTCCAGATTCTTAATCCAACCTCTCAGTTGATGTGAAGTCCCGTAATGCCGATTTTCGGTAGTGCTTCCTAGGTATGTTCTGATAATATCCATGGAACCACTCACCCCCAGTTTGACTGGATTGTCTTCCCCAAGGAGTCCTGAGACATTATCATAGATCATATCTAATAAAGTAGCCATCCCATTTACCTCATCAAGGCTATTTGACCAGTGAAATACCTCGGAAAATAGCACCGACACTGGGTGCAAAGGGCCTTTGATGGTACAGCTCATATCTCGTGTGTGACATAGCAACATCTGGGCAAATTCTGGCAGCTGATTATATATTGCACACGTATAAGCCAGAATAATGTCCAAGAAATTGAGCTTATCTTGCTTCAGATAATCGTGAAGCAGATCAAAATGGCGTTGGAGGTCAGAATGGGTTATCGCTGGTGAAACGTGGGTCGCGGTAGTCAAGATTAGAGACAAAACTACATATTCAGAATCGTCATGTGCAGTATGAAAGAAGCCAGGCAAGCTGTCCCAATCGTCCTCAGTGTATCCATTGATGTAGTTTCGTAGGATGATAATCAAGTTCTCGAGTGAGTGGAGGTCTTTGTCGACAATGAGTGACAGGGAAGGGGTCAAGACCACAATATGCGGAGGTAACAAGGCCTCGATGTGTCCTCCCATGAGCACGTCCTCCGGAACATGCTTCTTGAGCTGGGCAGCGACGTGAGGGTGATCTCGAAGATATCGCTCAAGATTCATGGCAGAGACGCGCCGACCGTGTTTCCAGAAATCACAGCCAACCCCGCGTGCTTGCCGACGGGCCTTAACACGACTCATGGCCAAGACCTCGTCTGATTGGAGACTTTTGTCCAGTCTCCAGCGTTTGAAGCGAAACTTAAACATTCTTGCACTTCAGAGATTGTCATGTCAGTCAAATTAATGAACGGACCTCAGCAACACACATGACACTCACCTAGCATGAAATCTATGCATCTGTGCCATGATTGCCATTACCTCGGCCAAAGTCTTCCCTTCACGGAGGTAGAGCCTTGAGATGGTGGCTTTACGCCTTTCCCAATCGGCCTGGCTAGGCCCCTGAGGAGTCTTGGAAGGAGCATTTTCTGAAGCTGAGATAAGCGACATAGTGAGACTGCTCGTGTGTTTAGAAATGAACAAACAAATAGAATATGTGTGGGCTGAGAGAACAAAGTTGGGCGAGTTTGCAGCCCAGAAGTCACCAGTCTTTATACCGATATCTATGTGCGGTATTCAGCTGGGCTCTTCCGGACAGCCGCCCTATTGTCTAGGTGATTAGTGCTAGTAAAAAGAGCATGCATCAAAGTGCACATCTCACCGCCCGGTAACTCACCAGTTTGACGAAAGTACACAGCAGGGCCATTTCAGCTAGAAGCAAGGGCTGATCCAAAAGAGGCAATTGTAAATTGAGAATGATTGGACCAGAACGTAAGGACACTCGACATGTACCAATCAGGCCGCCACTTGAACCCGCTGCAACTCTGTATGACAAGTCAGTGTCAACATATGACTCTCTTGTTTCATTATCGAGAATTTGTCGAGCCTTTGTCGAGCCGCAATGGCACTCAAATCCAGGAATCCTGCATGAGCTAGAACGTACAGTAAAGCCAACTCACAACTTAGTTAAGCGTTCCATGATCTTACCCAGCTATCTTAGACAACCACGCCGAGCCTAAGAGCGCCTAACAATAACAGGTTGGGGGAGGAAAGAGACGAAGCGAGGGTAAGAAGTTTGTCCTATATGGTCTTCAAGTCTCCAACGCCTTCTCACACCCAGCAAGATAAGGTTAGCTGAGGTAGAATATAGTCTAAAAACCGGTAACTAGTGGTAGTGCGGGGTTCGTTTGCCATACCAGGATGAACCTCAACGGCACCGACAGCAATGTCCGAGCTGTGACGGCCGATTCAGTTACACAACTTGCGCCTGGATTCCTTTGGCGGACTCCGAGAAACATTCACGAAGAAGCTGTTTGTCTAGCAACTGCGCAAGTGAAATTTATGCTTGACGAGAGGAGAGAAAATGTGAATATGTTGTAGGAAGTTTTATTTATTAATTCGCGAGAAGAATAAAAGGGTAGGGCTTTTGGTTTTATTTCGTTATTTATTCATTATTATTTTATGCTTTGGCTTCTTTTTACCATTATTTAGGGTATGACTTTTATTTCATGATTAGATGAACAGTTACTTTAAACACTCAATAGAAAGTACTGCATAGTATTTGTTATCAACTACCCATGCACGGAGCCTACCTCCGGAGCCCCGGATACACGGAACAATCCAAAACATCATCAAGATGAACAACACGACACCCGCACAGCCCGCACCAATGCTTCAAGTGGACAAGGTCAAAAGGACACAGTCTCACTCATCTGAAGGCCGGGGGGGGGGGGGGGGGGGGGGGGGGGGGGGGGGGGGGGGGGGGGGGGGGGGGGGGGGGGGGGGGGGG
>CAKNEU010000094.1:59950-119766 GCA_930272665.1 Mariannaea elegans
CCCCCCCCCCCCCCCCCCCCCCCCCCCCCCGGGGCGAATGACCGCAACTTTTTCCCGTCCCGGTAGGCTGGGGAGGTGAGATGAATACGACGTCAGCATCGCCAGGTTGGGGCAGTGCTATCCCCTGTCTGTGCAGGCTTCCACACCAGGGTTCTACTCTACTGTACGGAGGAAGTAAGGTTTCTCACAAAATGATTACCGGAACGCTGCTTATACAATCCAAAGGCATGCTCGCTGACGAATACAAAAAAAAACCGTTCCGAGGAACCGAGGAGATCCGCAGGCCCTTGAAACGCGTTGCTCCGGGAGTCACGGATTCACTCTGACACGCACCTTTCAGGACTAGGATATTCACTCCGCGGAAAACGAATGTCATCACAAGTCAAGACATCACGAAACCCCCCCGGTCTCCCCACGTTTGCCACATTCCAGCGTGTGCCGTCATCCATCATTTCCACGGCCCCTGCTACGCCCCCTCTCTTCCATGTTTCTTGTTTTGCCTTGCCTCAGAGTCACACTCTCAAGTTGATCGCCAGGGGGTCGAAACGAAACTGCAAGGGCAGAAAAAGGCGACAAGCCCGGGCGAAGGACAATTTCGGTCTTTTAAGACATGTTTGTCTGAGTCTGTCACGCGGGGATGTCGTCATGTAAGAGCGAGCAATCCCTTGCGAATAATCTCGGTCTTCGCGCCGTTTCAAATAGCGCTCGCCCGCGGGCTCAGCCTTATCTAGACATAGCGAGTCTCGCCAAACATACCGTGCCCTGGTAGCAAGAGATGAATGAAATAAGATGAGTCAGCGACCATTCCGACTTCTTTTCGTTTGCACGCAGATGTCCCAATCGAACAAATGCCGGTCGGTGCGTATTTACGTCCGCCATCATGTCAGCCCTGTCGGTGATTTGATGCCACGTCGTATTCCATGTACGGTAACTGCTGTATCCGAAAGCCCTGTCAACACGAGCCCTGTGCTTCTATTTTTTTCTAGCTCCGGAGCTTGGGGCTTTGAGGTTTTTGGGGCTAATTATCCCTAGAAACTTTTTTTTTCTTTGTACTGTAAGACGAAAACAACGTCAGGGACCAGGGCTCGGGGACGGGGATTTGTTTTGGTAAGTCTTGGGCTGAAGCATCGGGTTTCGGTCAAGCCGGGGTGGACCTCGTTCGCCTTAGACCCTGGCAAACGACTGATGGGGAAAATCACAGAAACAATAAAAAATAAAAATATTGGGATTTTGCTTTTTGTGCAGTGTTATCTTGATCCCGGCATTGGGGTAATTTCACGATGCTCCAGTCCCATCGTGAAATGAAGTGGATGCCAACAAGTGTGGATTGCATTTTGGAGTGGTTGGGGAAGGATTTCACAACATGAGATGAGGCACCAAATTTGTGTGGAGATACAATGCGGATGAAGAAAAATAGTGAGAATTCACTTTGTATTTGCCCTAAGAAAGGCAGCTAACGTGTAAAGAGAATGAAGAAATTGCCATTGTTGAGGCAGACCGATGTCGTAGCTAATGCCCTAGCTGTGTCCCATAACGCATATCCCAAATTCCATGCCCGCTTTATCATAAAAGATCCCCTTTTGCTGGATGCATCGCCAGTCATACATGTAACTCCAAGCCTAAGAAAAAAACAAAAAAAGTCCCGTCGATGGGGGGATATCTTAATAACAATTATCCCAGCTAACACCGAAAAAAAAATTCAAATTTTGGGTTTGTGTCAGTAATAAAACAACTTTGTAGTTAAAGAGAGATAGAGAAATGAAAATAAGAATATGGGTATCGCAGAAGTCATAAGTATGATGAAAAATAAAATGATATGAGGGAATGGGTAGATGATGAGAAGGGAAGATGAAATAGTAGTAGAAGTTGTAGTAGTAAAGGTAGTAGAGAGCAGATATGCTTAGAAGCTGGCACGCTCAACTTGGCGAGTGACACTCTCCACGTCCTCAGCATCTTCGGCGCGGAAGACGATACCTCGTCGTTTCCAGCCACCACGGCGCATGTATTTTTCGACAGAGTCAAGAGATCGCATAGGAGGTCGCCTAGGAGCGTTGGCCGGGCGGGGAGTGTAAGTAATGTTGAGGCTGAGGGTCTGGAGAGCGGCAGCTCGATGTGAAGATCGTCGGGAGAGTCGTCGAGATAGACGTCGCATCTCAAGGACGTCATTGTCGTCGTTGTCGGAATCAGAGGTGGCGTCTTCCTCCTCGGAGTCGGAGTCCTGATTCACCTCGAAATCGAGGGTCGCAACGGTGGACTCGGACCAGCGAGAGAGGTTGACGGGAGAAGCATGACGAGGTTGTGGTTGAGGAGGAGGGGCGAGTGCAGTAAAGAAGTAATCTGAAGATTCCGGTGTCCCGCAGTCCAAGGCGTTCTCGGGACTTACATGAGGCAGAGTCTTCTTTACAGGTGTGCTCTCATCAACATCTTGGTTAACAATAAAGTCGTCCTCATCATGACTGTGAAATTCCGGTACTGGGTCGATCTTCTTAAAGGGTCGCTCGAATAGTCGAGGAGGGGCATGGAATGCCGGGTTAAGCTGGAGAGGATCCATCTCAGGTCTGAAGGCGGCCGTGGGGGTTCGAGCAGTAGGGGTAGCGACAGGAGTAGATGAGGTTGAGGAGGATAGAGAGCAGCCAGAGGAGAGAGAAGATCCCGAGAATGAGACCTTTCGAATGTGAAGATCGCGGGGTCGCTTGGTTGACGATTTACGTCGAGAGCCGAAGCCGTGGCCGAGGACATGCATTGTGGTTGTGAGGTGGTGTAAGTGAGTTAGGTGATTGGTAGCTGTAGACAGATAGAGAGATATCTGTCCAGCAATGTAGGACTATATCGTCCAAGAGTCGTGTGGTGATAGCGAGTTCGACCTATTTCCTCGATGCTCGTTAGGTAGGAGACCGTATAAGAGCTGGGTGATCCGGAGAAGTGAGGGAGTTGGTAGGGTAGTGAGAGTGTCGCCTTCGGGAGCAAGAGTGAGAAATGTCAAGTCCTATATGGTGAAGAGACGGTGATGGGATCAACCCGAGAACGCTCTTGCAAAGGTAACTTATGGTGAGTGGTGGTTTTGTACAGTGAGGCTAGGTCAAGGAGATTCGGGGCATCGAAGTCTATAAATAAAAGGGCCCGAAAGCGAAAGCAAAAGACGAGAGCGGCGGACAGAGGACGTCACTGAGCGTCAGACAGCCGGAGCAGGCCAGGGCATGGATGGTACCTGGCAGGCAGAGCAAAGCTTGGAATGGAGAGTGTGAGTGGATTCTCAGACAACTAGGACCACCCTGGTCAGGCTCAACTTCGTAAATCTCCACACACACACCCATCACTCACAGAACAACCCCTGTCCACCTGGGGTGCGGCCAAGAGAAAAAAGAGGTGACGGGAACGTAACTAACCTGGTGATGAGCTAAGACACGCAGCGACAGGGAAGGGGAGGAGCAAAAAAAAAAACTGTGTGCGTGTCATTCAAATGCGGGAGGGGATTCACAGTTATGACTTCAGCAGACATATACGGACATGCCGTATCGTCAATTATACACCTATCAAATTTCTTTTATTTTGCTCCTCTTGCTGTAGCCGCTCGTAAAACACCATGGTAACGCCCGAGGCGCATGATGATGCCCGGGGCCGAAGGGGGGGGAAGCATGATGATGACGATGATGCCGAGAATCGACGGCTCCGCTGAACAATCAACAAGTCCGCCTCTGTTCGGCGACGGACTCTAACCTTCGCATTCAGCACTGCGGCTTGTGACTTGGATACGAAGTGACTTGAACCCTCCTCTCTGCTGAATTGGACCCGCCGATCCAAAGACCCTGGTGTCTTGGCCCTGCACGAGAGGAGTACATTCAAGTACTTGCTAGTTGTACCTGGAGGCTGTAGCTGTCATCTTCCCAGCCCGGGGGATCCATCCCATTTCTTCCCTCGTCACTCTTCTTGTGCCGTGTGTCCTCCGGGTGCACGTCCATCCGTTCATCCACCCTTGAAATCGATTCCTATTTCGTCCATTTTTCGCTCTCACGATGGATGCCATTCTATCTCGCTTGCCTCGGCGGGAACAGGCAAAGTAACAACCCACCAGAAGTACTACAAACATGCATTGGGCTGCCCTAAATTTTAGTCACGCTCACGCTCACGCACGCACTCACTCGAGACAGACAGACAGATTGAGGGACCAGGCTATAAGTTCGCATGCCGACTTCGTACTCTAAAACCAAGACATCCTTCACTTTTTGTCTCAACCCGTTCCTGAATCTTTTCCGCCTTCGGTTGGTCCGTACGTTATTCCCTTCACCGACTTCTCGTCCATCTCTTTGCGTCTCTAATCTGTACCGTCCTTATTCTTTCTTGTGCCTGAACTTCCGTGCGCACCGTCTCATCACACTCACACACCCCCTTCTTTCCGAACGCCACCAAACAATATCCCGGGCCGGTCATATGCGATGTGAGGCGTAAGCAACGAGGCCGAGAACAGCCATCATGGATTGTTCCCCCCCCCAAGTGCCTGTGTGTTTTTTGTAGCCTATGCCGTACCTGTAGAATGCCCTGCCTGGGGCGATGCGTTGTCTTCTAACAATTGGGCCTGGCCTTTAATTAATTTGCTTGCCAATAGTTGTGGTCGGGGGCCGCTGTTCCTTGATCCATTCCCTTAGCAACGGGCACTAATATTCATACTGCATACTCAGGTCCCCCAGCCAGCCATCTCTCGTGAAGCTGCTTTTGGGCTTCAATCCTCCATTATTTTCAATTAAATACGCATGCTGCATCCCTGCGGCCGGGAACGGGGGGGGGAAACCACAGTCACGCTGGCACATGAGAGACCAGGGGTTTTCGCTCCATTGTGGGCTTTGATCAGTGAGACAGATTGGCGGGCTGGGCCTACTGTACGTGTGTACTTGCACGCAGGGGAAAAAAGACAGGAAGAAAAAGCAAATGATACCACTCCCCCCAGTCCAGTTAGTTAGCTAGTCAGTCAGCCAGTCCGCAAGACTGCCAGGCAAGCGAGAAAAAGCAAAAAAAAAATAGAGGGAAGGCATTGGGGACCAAATTGGGGGACTCCGGGTCCAGAACCAAACTCGTGACACTGGCATGTGTGTGAAATGTCTCGCTCACGAACAACTAGAAAGCCGTGTGTCTCTACTCGGTAGATGTCGATGAGAAGGATGGAAGACTGTGGATCACTGATTTCTGGGTGAGAGCGAGAGCGCGAGCGCAAGCTTGAGTGCGTGCATGTCGCATTCGCTGTTCAGTTCATATTCTAGACCCAGCCTATGTCTTGGATGGCTTGAGTATCTACGGGCTCATGGGAACCACTGTCTCTTCTGCATGCGTGCGTACCTGACCAACCTTTGTTTTTTTTTTTCCATTCTCAACATCCGGCCTTGCGGTTTCCGTTGTTTCAACGTGAGCTAAATGCAATTACGGTGCACACGAAACAGTATCGTAAGGCAGACGCATCCAGGCTTTGACTATTTCGAAACATCCACATATCCGCCTCATCTTCGCCTAATGACTCCATATGCAGGCGGCCAGCTGAAGCCTGAGTCCTTGATGATGCCTGGCACTGCAAACGAGGACTTGGTCTTTGCTTCGTAGCCTGATTCCTTGTTCCTGAATTCCAGGTCCCAACCCCAAGTGAGACGAAGGTCCCCAAGTAATAAAAATGTCATCACCGAGAGTCCTTGGCTCAGCCTCAACATCCGGATTCCCGCAAATCCCGACGCCTTAGCTGTAAAATGGTTGCCTCGTGCTAATCAACTAAGCTGCTATCTTCCAATTTCTTGTTCATCTTCACCGCTATTCATCCAACTGACGTCTTTTTCTTTTTTTGGTTTTTTTTGTTGGTTTTTTTGGTGTCTGTGTGTTTCCGTCAAGCTTCCAACTTCTTGTCTCTGCCTTTCCAGAGCAAGTGTGTCCCTCCCTTGCATGGACTAGTTGATGATGACCCTTCAACACTCTCACCACCATCAGACGAAGACGGCAACCACCAAGAGGGTGTGCGGCTCCGCAACGTCCAAATGACTGAATATCTAAGCTGTAGTACGTACATGAGTATGTAAGTTACAACCTCGCCTTGTCTTGTCCTCGTCGCCCGTAGCGGCCGCCAGACTAGACGGGGGAACGGCAGGTGTGGGCCTTGTGATCGAACAGCCTCGTGATGCCCTATCCCCTCTCCGTCCCACTGTGAGGGTGCCTCAACCCACCCTTTGTTTCAAGCAACCAACAGCACAGCCCGATCGTAAGCTCAATGAGGTACAGGTTGATGGGGACCTTGGAGTAGCATGGCTCTCTGATTGGTCGCTCTTTGTTGGCCCCCCTTGCAGTTTAACAGCTGCTTGCTTGTGCCGCGAGCGGACTCAAAGACCAAGCACGAAAGGATCTTAGTTCGAGAGGAGGAGGATGGGATAGCAGTCAAGCCTGGCTGTTGGTGCCTTGTACCTGCAGCCTCGATTACCATCACCTACATGACAGAACGAGGTCGGGGCCCATGGAAATGTCAATCTCACCTGCATCATGCATGAGACTATCCGTCAGCCTACCCATTCACATTCGCTGTTCAATCTCTCCCCCCGTTGTCCATTTCCCGTGAACATGTTCTGGACTCTTGCAGCACCTGTTTCTCCCTTGATCTGCTGCAACCACTCATTGAGCTTGTCCATATTAATCGGGCACGAGCACGGTTCGACCTGTGCTGTAGCTCTGTTCCTCTCTGAGATAGTTTGGAGTGGCGTCGGATGGCGCATCAGATCCAACAGCTCCTCCGTCTCTCAAAGGAACGCCTGGTCCATGGTTGCGTCCACGCTCCGTACTTCTCCGTCAACTGAACCCGTATGTCTCACCCCTTCACCGCGATTCCTTCTTTCTCTTGCTCTTCACAGTTAACCCAGTTCAAATGCTTTACTTAATACTGTCTCAGTCATTCTCTAGCCCTGTCTTATGTGTGCTGATTTCCTTCTGCTCTATCCCCTTTGATTTGTTCTTCGTGCTGATCTCTTTCCTTTTCGCACGACCTTCATGCTTTGCTCTGCCTCTCTCTTCTCCCCCCCCTTCCAACGCTGTCTCTCTATCTCGACACCATGTCAGCATTCCACCGCCAGTTTCTGAACGCGTAAATCGCTCCTCATCGTCTATTTCGCGGGGTTCATCACTGATGTCTCTGACAGCAGTCAGGCGTACGCTCTTTAATTGTCTCTCGCTAAACCTTTCCTATGGCGGAGAGGCTCTTCCTCCCCTCCCTCCCCTCTTTCTTTCAAGCTTCGGAGCCCTGCTCGCGCAAGCTTGGAGCTTTCACCGCCAGATCGTAATTAGTGACCAATTCCGTCCCGCTCCGTCCCCACTGTAGTCCGGGAGCCCGTTCCTCGCCCCGTCCAGCTGCCCAGTATCCTTCGAGGTGGAGACATCTTGACAAAGTGATGCTTGAATCTTCAGTTATCGTGAACGGATCTATTGATGGAGTAGCTGAGATAGTTGCGTACCAGGCAGGGTCTCATGGATCCCAAGATATTTTCTGACAACTGACCTGACAGCGGTACACAGCGCCTCTGGCCCCCAAGCGTACGTATGCACGAAATGGATTGCCGGTATCCGTCATCCCAAATCAAGCGTTCCTTGCACACAAGGCATCGATTGGCTCTCGTTAGCCCCAGCCTTTCGGGCGTGGCGTCGTCCGGCTTCCACCAAGCCTTCGCCCGGGCCTTCAAAATTCACCAGCCAGTCACCATCCAGAATCGCCCTTTTACAGCAATTTATGTGATGAGCATTGAGGCATTTGGCCGTCATCGTGGTGTTAGCAGTGGAGCAGCTCTTGGGCAAAATCGAGATTGCCCAGCTGGTTGGGAACAAACGTGGTAGGACAGGCATTTCGCTTGCCTTTCCTTCCGATCTTTTATTTGCTTCTTCTATTCGTGTTTGATTTTTGGACTGGGAATACAGCCGCAGCCCCGCCCACTGACTCCGGTCATATCTCATCTGCATCTCAGCATCTCTAATCTACCAACCAAGATGGAGCGTGGTGTCGGCCCTCCGAAGCCAGGTGGCTCTAGGCTTTGGCAAAAGAAACAACAATCATAGCCGGCGAGACCAACCACCCCGGTTCTCAGCCAGCCCCATTCAATCCCCATCCTGCTAGTAATTATTGTGGCTGTCGCGTACTTCGTACGGAGTAGCGCAACGTTTGTCTCCAGGTCATTGAACAGGGAGGGGGCTTGCTTCAGTCTCTCTAGGCAGAGGGTCAATTGAGGTTTCTGATTGACGAGTTGAATTTTTTTTAACTTGGATGTCAGCCATAAGCCGGGAATACCGCGTCCATGGTTCATGGGACTGTCAGCCAGAATGTTTAGAAATCATTATATGCAGGACACGGCCAAATGGTTGCGCCCGGCGGCCCTGTCTCCAGGTAGACTCTTAGCACCTTTACCCCGGATCAATGCATGGCAACTTCCCGGTACCTGACGCTGGGATCGTGCCCTGTAGCTTTGAATCCAGCAATGATTGACCCCCCGAAACCACCTCGCCATCAAGGCCAAATTGCCAAGTACGGAAGGTGATTTAGTGGCCCTTCTCAGCTGAGCTGATCCAAACCGTTATATCCAATTTGGAATTTGGAATTTGGAATTGGTTTCTTCTTTTAGACCATCCCGTGGTTAGGTGTAGGTATCCGGTGTGATTACGAGTGTCTCTCCTCACAACTTCTACGCCTTGTCTTATTTTTATTTTTATTTTTATTTTTACACTCTACGCCCTCTTCCCCCTCTCTCTCCCGTTTTTTTTTTCCTTTTTCTTTTAAATGGTGAAACTTCCTACACCCTGAAATGTAAGCACAATTGCGTTGTGCTACCCTGCAACGAGCAGGTATTGGAGATTTTTCCGTTGCGCCGCAAGTTCCGCACCCTCCAACTCGTGCAACAGCCGGAATCCAGGTTGTTGGAATAATGAAATCAGCCAATTGTAAAGTTTTTAGACTCGAGAAACATGCAGACACGTTTGTCATCGCTTCTCCTGCCGTTGAATGTGAGAAGTGATAGTCAGGATCGTCAGCCGAGTGGCCAACCAACTTCCCCTCTTTAACACATCCTTTACACTTGACACACACACAGACATATGCACTATAATGTCGCCCACGGTCACCAATTGGATGACACCCGCGCACCCCCTCATTCGACGTTAGCGGTCATGATATTGTACGGATTACATATGACGCATTTCTCCCGGGCTGCGAAAGGGGTACAGGTAGTCTAGATCTAGAGATCGACTGTTTGATCTTCTTATCCAGCATCAACCATCACAATCAGGCACACACGTACCGTCCCCTGATTGTCATTCTGAATGTCATCGTTCACCCTCTAAACTTTGGGCCGTCCAGGAGCAAACTCTATTGCAGCACATCCCATCCAATCATGTAGCTCCAATTAGCTCAGACTGATAGCTGCGCATCGGTCACTCCAGGTGGCGCATTTAGATCAGCTTTGGCGACGCGCAAGGCTACCTGCTGCTACAAGTGCCCCGTAACTTAATGATGTAGTCAAGCCATCAAATTGAATGATCTACATAGTATAGAGTACAAAAGTACGAATACAACGCCTGCATACTGTCCCCAGTACGCTCCCCTTGCCAAGACCGGCTTTCTGTACTCGAATCGCAAAGGGAGTATCCGTTCGATAGTGGCCCGATGGCGCCCTGAACTATATGATTGGACCTTGGACTAACGAAGACTCGATAGCACCTCATTAACTTTGTTCCCCTCAGCCTGCATGAGTAGCCTACTTTCAGGCTCTCACGAGATCACCCCGCTCGACAGGGGGATTAGTACTAAGTCCACCAGGCTGGGCTTGAATGGGGAGCTTATTAAGCCCTTGCTGCTTAGGACCACTCTTTGTCACGATCGCGCTGGCAGTTGAAGTATTAGTGAGATCGTAGTAGTCCTCTAGATGGTATTGCTTAATTACCGTCGCCTTACGGGCCATTGCATCAAGATATTGTACCGTCTTTTTTTGAAGGAGGTTATCTGCTTTTGCTTCTGGGTGATGACATTGGCGTTGATGATACTCTGACCATCCCATCACATGAACATGATCGCCCTAGTTTAACCCCTCTCATTGTTTCTTCCCAACCACACTTTTCGTTACACCCTGCTAGGGGTAAGAAGTACGGGCTACTCGGAATGGAAGTAGACAGGCACATTGCTGGGCGCTGATGTAAGTCGGACGATCTGTGTTACTTCATCGCTCATCAATTTGAAACAGAACGAGCTCCCGAGTTTGGCGGGCCACGGCTACGGGCCGGATTCTCGGCCACCTCGGGTGTTTTTTTGAAGCTGTTATTCCACCATTGACTCTGCCTACGTTAGGCTCCTATCTCCAGTCATGATGCAATCGCCCACCATCCCTCCTACATAAGTTATTGCGCCGAACGAACAGAGAAAAGCAAAATAATCCATGACATCCAAGCCCTTGTCAAACGCCTAGACCCCTGATCCGAAGAAAACTGATCCATGATGTCAATACCCCTATTGATACATATTCGTATTATGTCGAGTAGAATGCGTGGTGAGCGACAATTGGTGACGCGCGTGATGTAATCATGTCGCAGGTGTTTGATAGGCGCTGCAGAAGATCGATCGACCTGCGTGACGCGAGGGAGGCATACGCTCACAGAACGCCATCATTCTCGCCGGGAAGACGCTCTACGCGCTTTTGCTCCCAGTCTTCCAAGTCCCTACCAGCCAATCTCTGAAGTCCAAGTCAGTTAGCTGTTCCAAATTTGTATTGCATGTTTTATGTCTTCATCGTGGCGCTGCGTATGCGATCGATATTGTCTTGAAGCGTTGCGTAGTAGATGACGTACATAGTACTCCTCCTTCATGTCCACCTTCCTTGCAGATCGCCGGACGTTAAGCTCCTCATCCTTGGTCAACTGGCGGACTTTGCGGTCGTAGCGCTCATAACGAACGGCAGTGGCCGGGGTGAGGACGAAGGAACCCGCAACGATGACGGAGATGAAGGGCAGGCCGAACAAAAGAAAGGGATGTTTGCTCATGACACGGCGGTACTTCATGCCGATCGAGTTCATATCGGCCGCAGACCGGAACCGCTTGCTCTGAAAGGCGGTCATCTTTGCTGGCTGCGGTGGGGATTGATCGGATGCTTCGAGAGGAAGGCTGAGACGGACAATTCGGTCGATCGGTTGGTCAGTCGGTCGGATGTGGGGATTCGACCGGAGGAGTGTTCAGCGGACTCGGACTCGCTATTGCTCGAGAGGTGATGGTTTGATGAGACGGATGAAGGTATGGCCAAGGCCAGCTCAGCTCAGCTCAGGCCGAGGCTTGCGAGAGTCAGAGAAAAGTGGGTTATTGAATGAAGAGTTCCGGGCAGTTCGCGATCGGTGGTCTGATGATTTTCCCTGGTCGCAATTTGCGGATGAAAGACGAGATGTTTGAGTCGGAACGAGGCAGAAAGCATGATCCGATTGCAATTGGAATTGGATTGGCCTGTGCGGCGAATATATTTTCCCGGGTCGTCGGAGTCGGAGTGGAGTCTTTCACGGAAGTGGTTGAAACCACGCGAGCAACGGGGCTCTGTGACCCAGCCCGTTATTACTCCACAGACTCTTCGGAAGATGGAACTGACCGTGCGTTATAATGAACAGAAATTTCCTTGGTTTAGTCTAGAAAATGGAGGTTTCTTTTAATGCGGAGCATTTCACTGGTGAGAAGTTGATATCCACAGTTCACGGACCTCATTCCCTCAGCCTCATCGTCCCAGAACCCATCGAGCTTGTTCACTCACGGACCTGAAGAGAGAGAAAAAATTCGGGGTCCAGCATCCACTTCGTTCTTCCAAGGACGCTTCTTTGAACACAGGATGCCTCGGGTACTTCTCTGTACCTCGTGTACAACCATTGAGCGAGGCTCCATCCCGAAGGTGACGATCCCTGGTTGAGAAGACTGGCTTCATA
Source organism: Mariannaea elegans (assembly GCA_930272665.1). NCBI lineage: Eukaryota > Fungi > Ascomycota > Sordariomycetes > Hypocreales > Nectriaceae > Mariannaea > Mariannaea elegans. The sequence continues at coordinate 71,894 of CAKNEU010000094.1, forward strand.
GCTTCAACGCCATGTCCAGCATATCCTAGACTAGATTGTAGCTTCTTCCTTGGAGAATTGAAGTTACTCGCGTGACAAGTTTCCACTTTATTCAGGTTCTGTCCTTCTAGTTCATATACTGAGTTCGGATGACCTCTTCACTGATGTGTTCCCTCTAATAGTGGGACGAGTAAGTACGGTTACCGCGGAACTTCAAGGCGAGTGAATGCCGAACCTCACCGTGCGTTTTAACCACCAACGAAGTAAAAATATTTTAACTGCCCGGTCCCCTGTCATCTTCGTGGAGTCTGGTCCCATAACACAAGACCCTTCCGTGACATGGGAGTAGGGAAACGTATGGACAATGTTCCCTGTTGCTGGAAAACAGATGAAATGCCACGCCACTGACAAGCCAATTGTATCACTAGTAATTGAAATCACACGTTTACATCAACCATGGACTCACTCAAGGTGAACATGGTCTTGTATGTGCTTCCTAGGACAGTTCCAACAGTTGGTTGTGGTGACCTACCCTGGAGTTAGATGATCATACTGAGTCTAGTAATTTTGCATCAGCATTGATATTACTTTGTTTTAGTGAAGAATGAGCTCTAATTAAATAAAGAACCTATTGATTTTAGTTACGATACTCAGGTCTGGTGATATCACGCTGGCGATACAACTGTTTCTAGCTGGTTATCCGCGTGTTGAGCCTGGGAGTAGGGACACGATTGCATGTCAGCGTGATTTCACCAAGGAAGAGGATCTTTAGACAATTCTTGTACATCTTACCTCACTGGATGACAAGTTTCGATTGTAAAACGGTTCTCACTGGATGACATTGAGTTATTGTGGCTGTAACTTGGCCCCCCTAGATATCGAGCTCGGTGCGACCAACCTCCATACCTGACGTCAGACTGACAAGTATGATGCAGTAGTGCGAGAGTTATGGATTTGGCAATATTTTCATGCAATGTAGTGCTCGTATCTGACGCTCCTTTGATCGGCCCTCTTTGCTGCGTCTATTGAATGAGTGGATTATCGGATTGTCCTTTGGATCCAACTGGTAGCTTGGGATGTAGAACTAAACAACGAAGCCAAGACTAGACTGTAAATAAACAACGGTGTAGAAAATGATGATCTCGGTCCAAGACTCCTGCATGCCAAGCATTTTAGATTGCTTGAACCCATCAACGTGAGCATTGCGATGAGCTGTCATTCATCCGCTGTCTTGGCCCGGTGTAGTTGTCTGCCTCAAGCACGCCACACAGCAGATGAAAACCTTTATGCTTGCTGTGAGAGTTCTGATTGTTTTCACCATTGTGTAATGATGATTAGCTGATGTTAGTAGATTCTTCGTTTACCACCAGGGTTGCCTGGACCGACTTCCTTCACGACTCTGCAGCAGCCAGCGAAGTTGTTATTCCACACAAACCCGATGGGGATACTGGAAAACTTTTCCCCCTGATGCACGAGTCAAGCTAATGTCGAACTTGGCCGCTGGATGAAAGGGGCGCTAGGCTCAACTCGAAGGTATCCTTCGCGACGCAGGTTGTCGCCTATCCTTGGTACTGAGGTATTAATGGACGAGTTGAAGGTGCCGGTTTCGATCCTAGGGTTAATGTAGAAGGCCTGGCGGTGTGGTTTCCATGATGCAGTAACAGTGCATGAGTGGTGGTGCCTCATTTCAAATGATGTTATCGCATCATTGGCCTGCCTCTGCATTGGTGCTGTAAACTCCCACATCTCAGAGCGCATACCCTCAAACGTCCCGTCAAGCCGCTGTATGTATGCAAAGGAAGGAGATTAAGCATGCTCATCGAGCCTCACCTATATCGAAAGTCAATAATCATGAAACCCTAAGGAAAAAAAAAAAACGCCACACATAAATATTTATTTCAACCAACAACAACCCTTTCCCATTATTGAATAAGAGCAACATTCGCCGACATGAGATAATAGTGCCATGTTGGTTCATCCCAACAGTCCTTCTGTGGTGGCCGTGGCCTCTGGACCAGTGATATTGGGTGATTTTGCTGGGGTATGAAACGGCGGTTGAGCTGTGTGACAACTCGCCACCAACAGCATCCCACTTGGAGAAACGGGCCCAAACAGCAGTGGCTGAATGCATCCTGCAGGGAGATCCAGACCAGGCATGTTCACAAAAGAAATTAAGGTCTGCCCTTTGCATACTTTTCGCGCGGTAAACAACAGCCGACAAAACGTGGCGGTTCGTCATACAGATTATTGTTTCATCGCGTTTCATGACTTAGGTGGCAAGGTCGAGATGGGATCGTGATTGAAGCTGTACCAGTAGGGCCAAGCAAATGACATCCCCGGTGGATAGCGGGCTTCCAGGGGTAGTGCATTTTGGAGATGAAGGGGGAGGGATGCTGCTTGTCACTTCACTTATTCCTTTTGTTGGCTTGAGTTTTGGCCGAATTTGTCGTTAGTATTCATGGATACCCTTTCTCCGGGGAAACATGACAGCAGTATTTCTTCATGTTTAAACTCTGCTCTCCCATCAGATCTGTCCTGGTTTGGTAGATCCAAGCCATTCATTCATTCATTCACCCACTCATTCAACATCAGTACCCTTCTCTTCTCCAGCAGTTCGTTGCTTGTCGCTCCTTATTATTTTACTCCATTCAAAATGCGTTCTCTTCTCACTCTCCTTCCGCTACTCCTTGCTTCCTCAGTGACCGCTCTCGATGTCCCAGACAAAGTCCAGACGTTCTTCAAGAACCTCAAGTCCAAGGGAGAATGCTCCAACAAGCTGGCTGGCGGATTCACCAACTCCGAATTCGACGATGAGGAAGGTAAGTTTGTTGTTGTCTGAGGCTACATTACACTCGATTCGGTTCGCTGACAATACCCTCAGATACGGCGTATTGCGGAGACCACCTTGACGACTACGGTGTAGTCTATCTTCAGGCCTCGGGTGGCCGCTTCTCCAACCTGGATGTCGACTGCGATGGCGCTCAGGGCGGTCCCCAGGATGATGGACGTTGCGATGATACGGATAGTACCCAAGGGAGGACTAGTGTCAAGGCTGTCATTGAATCATACGATGTGGACATCAGCGACTTAAACCCGAATGTACACTCATATGTCGTGTTTGGAAACACTGGTTCCGATAACGACTTCAATCCTCAGGAATGGGGCATGCACGAGACCAGTGTCATGGCCGTCGTCTGCGGTGATCAGATGGCAAGTTCCCTCCAAGTTTTTCGTTCTTTACAGCAAGTATACTAACCTTCAGATGCAGTTCTTCGGTGTTTGGGGTGATGTGAACGGTGGTGACAGTGTCGGAGAAACCTCCCTGGCCTTAGCTACGGCATGCTACGGCAAGAAGATGTCAGGGGGCGATGGCGATGGCTCGAGCCACAACCCAGAAGATGTCCTCTACATTGGTTTCACCGGAGCCGATGCAGTCCCCGGCAAGGATGGCGCTAATTGGGATGCCGAGAACTTTGACGACTTCCACGACAGTATCACCACCCTGGGCAACAAGTTGGTCAATCGCATTGGCAACAAGGACGCCGCCGATGATATCAAGGGCTCGCTTGACACCAGCCAGCAGACTTGCTCGTGGACCGAGCACTGTAAAGGTATGTCGGGTCAAGTTCTTTTCACATAGATGTGTAACATTGAAAAAGCGCATCCCGTTGCACATAACGAGTGAGACGGTTGGAGTGACACGTGGATATTCACGTATACTTGGAAGTCCAAGTTACGCCACTGGAATGCCCTTAGAAGTTTGTACTAATACTCGCCTTTAGGAGCCACGTGCGAATCTGCGGACGACTGCTCGGACGATCTGACTTGCTCCAACGGCAAGTGTGCCGAGCGAGACTCCTAAGTCCTGACCCCATGTCGAACTTGACATATAACTTCACCAAAGTCGGCTTCAATTCTTTCCGGATAGACTCCTACCTTCGACCGATCTCATCTTTTTGGTGATATCGGTAGTAGCTGTGCTATGGTTGCTCGGGAGCATCTATACCAGCTCGGCTCGAGGCTGGCTTCTCGCGTTGCTTGAGCATGAAAATGATAGGGCTTGAGGTCTTTCATGTACTTTACATTGCAAACTTCAATTCTGGCTTGTGTATTCCTAGACAATTTTCAGGGTTCACAACATGTTTGGTGAGCTCTCGACCATAGTTGCCGACTATGAAGAAACGCTGCCTCAAAATTAAAAGAGATTTAGATCTTCAATATCGAAGACTTACGTTTTGTAGAAACAGCTTCATTTGAATGAGTGACTACCAACCCCCCCCAGTTGAGCCTCATTGTGCGATAGAGGTCATGTGCTGAGTGCTCATAAAAGTGAGCCATTTTGGATTTTACTTGTACTTGCATGGCCATTTCGCACCTACCTCACATATCTGATTTGCGGTGATTCGACTATTGTGGTCTTGGGTCGCGCAACCCCTCAGTGTAGTTAAGTAATTCTCCGAAGTGAACCAGATCTAGCCCTATATGTGGCGTCCAATAAGTGTCTAGCGGCTGGCCTATCCTAAATGAGCTTGGCTGCGTTTCGCCCACATCCCGAAGAAACAAAGCTGAAAAGCTCCATTTCATGCCAACAAGGCCGGCTTAAAGCCTGTGTGTTATAGGTGTATGCCCCACAGGGATAATTTCAAGCTCGACTCTCTGAAAACGCGTTTCTAGATTTTGACTTATAAGGCTCTTATGTGAGCTATGCTTAACGTACCACTGGAGTGCGACTCTAACCGCCTCGTATAGCAAAAGCGACTGTGTAATGCTATGACAACCAACTTTCGTAAGGAATATTGCTTAAAGCTGCTGTGGAAGGTTGGCTCAGGGGCTTTTGTTGAACTAAGGACAATGGTCATGGGACGTTTATTCGATCGAATAATAATTATTAACGTATATAAAGAAATCTGGCATCTGTCATAACAAAGCAAGGCTCAATGGGTAATTCCCACATAGTCATCCGCACTCGTACCCGTCATAAATAACTAGATGGAAACACTGCCTGTGATTCTCTTAAACTCGCCCTCAAGGTGTTCCCAAACTTTGGCCACCATACCCTCAGCCCGATACTTGTCAAGCAACTGGACAACCTTGTCTCCAGCACTCTCGCCATCCCAGTCAAGACTGTAAAAACCGCTCCCTTTCTTCCCGTCGGCGCCCTTTGCAACCTCATCAGATGGCACGCCTTGGACGCCCGAGCCGGGTGCCTTGGGAGGATATCTTCCGCTAAGACACAGTGAGGCATGTCTTTCACCAACTTCCTCTTCAGGAAGAAATTTATGCAATGCCATAAGGGCGAATCGGAACCCGACGCCGACAGCTCGAAGCAGGGCTCCATCCCCAGGCCGGATTAAGTTTGTGTCCACGGCACCGGGGTAGTTGTGAATGAATGTCACCTCGGGGGCCTGTCGGGACAACTCCTCGAGGGAGAGCGTGATGACGGAACAGAGATGGCCACGGGAGTTGGAGAGAGAAACCTTGTCGCCGGCGATGTCGTTCGCATAGAGGTTGCCTTCCTTTGTGCCAGCCATGACGGTGACGACCCGGCGAATGGAGGGGGCTTGTCGAATAAGAGGGAGAAGGTTGACGGTGAGTCGAACGCGAGAGTAGAGGGGTAGGGCAGAGATTAGACGGATGCCTTCTTCGGTGGCTACAAGGAGAAGACGAAGTTAGCTGGGGAGTATGGAAAGGATTAAGAAATAACTTACTGATAGAAGGGTTCAACGTGCCCTGGGTCATGAACAAGACATTGATAGTCTTCTCCTTGTTCTTAATCTCCCTGCATACCTCGTCCACTTTCTTCAACAGGCCAAGATCGGTCTTGATGAAGTGATATGTTCCCTCAGGGTTCAAGTTCTTGAGCTCCTGCTGCAGCCGATCACCGGCCTCCTGAGAACGACCGATGAAATAGATCTTGGGCTTCACGGTGTGATTTACGAAGGCCTTCATCGCCATCTCGCCGATGCCAGCTGTGGCGCCTGCGAAGACGGCGACGAGACCGGAGGGGAGGACGGAGGAGGCCTGGAGGTTGGACTCCTGGATTTTGGATAGGGTGACCATTTTGAGTTTTGATTGTTTGTGTTGAAGGGAAAGATGTATAAAGATTGATGAATTTTAAGCTGTAATAGGTTGTAAGAGACTCGATTCGAACTGTTGCTTGTATCCTGGCTGTGATGATAGACCAAGACCTCGCCATGGGAAACCCTCTATCTTTATAGGCACTTTTTCTACGGCCAGGCCTCCTTAACTTCGCTTTCAACTTCTCGCACTCGCACATGGCCCGATTCTCCGATATCATAGATGTTAATTTTCGACTATAATCACCGTCTAGATTCACATTTCGCCTTTGTCAGGTGGGTTGAGGGACGGGTCAATAAGGTGCCGTTGAATACGAAAGCGGGTTAGCGCCGGGCTAGGCGTTCGGTTCCCGTCCGTGAAGTCGGCTGGTGCGAATGCGAGGCTCCGATGCCAAAGAATGGAATGGCTACCGAATTATTATTCTAAATGTTGTAAAATAGTAGAAGGAATAAAAATTGCGATACGAAATAAAGAGACAAATCGAAACGTAAGTACAATAAATACCTGAAAAGTCATAAAGCGTTGTGCTTGCTTACTGGTTTGTCTAGGTATCTATCCCGTATCAATATCAAACGCTCGGTAAATGGGTTATCTAAGTCACATGATCCGGCACCGGTCATTGAAACTTGCGCCGTGCCGACTTCACATGGGGCTGAGGAAAATATGAACGAGTGGCTGAAGTGAGTCGGGCTGAAACATGACCCGAGCTTATGACGTCGATTGCACCGATTTTACCGATTTTTGCATACAACTTATCAAGAGCAAATAAGAGGTTTAAGCCTCTCCAGACCACTCCGACCAAGTAAAAAGCTGAAGTTTGTATTGAGCGATTCACAGTAGGTACAGGTCAGAGCCAGTCAACGCCAAAAGCAACAACACCTTTAATTCTCTTGTCCATGCAGCCCACTGCTCGCATGGCTTGCTATCTCCTCTGTGCCTCAATTCGTTTATCAAGGTCAAAAAACTAAAATTAACGCCGCTCCCTTAACAAATCTAGACAGCGTCATGCCAAGTCCCTACAAGGTCCTTGATGCGCACTGTCTAGTTGCTATCTGGTACACCGTACACGAGAAGAAAAAGTATAGTAGGTACAAAAGAAACAATGATCCAGTCAGATATGTCCATGATGGTCTCGTATCGTTTCGTCGTTGGTCCAGGTCGAGTGTGGTGCCGTATGCTGCATTATGAAACCCGCTCATGACAAAGTTGCACATCTCCAGAATAAGTTTTGTAGTTCCAGGCCCTTATTGCTCACATTCCGAAGGGAAACCCCTTATACAGTCTGATCCATACAACCGATAATCATTGCTCCGCGCTGGGAGGCTGGGCCTGCCACCCATTGAGATATGCCATCAGCCCCATGCCAAAGAGAACAACTCCAAGCATAGATGCAAAAGGCATGCTCGCCTGAAGGTGGTGCTCATCAAGTCCTTTCATGGAAGTTGATGGCGTGATGGTGTTGGCTCGCGAGAGAGTCGGAGCATCTGTCGACTCGTCTCCAGCGCTAGCGCCATCCGACTGGGACTTCTCAAGACTGTCCTCTGAGGTCTTCTCAGCGACTGGAGTCTCCTTGTCCAGATTAGCCGCAGCGATTTCGGCCCGTCGTTGCCTTGATCGTGATCTGGCCCTTCTTTGAACTTCCTCTCGTGCGGCTTCCTCAGCGCGGAGCTGGACAACCATTTCTGCCAAAGTTTTCCTGTCGGCATCACGCTCCGCTTCAGCTGTCTCACATCGCTGTTTCCACCCCTCCATCTGCTCCTTCAGATCTCGCATCTGGTTGTCCATAACATCGATCCGAGCCTGTAAGACATTGGCTGTCTCTTGAGCGGGGTCCACGGTAGGGACTGCCTCATCCACTGTTTCTAGCTCCTGGGGAGCGGTAATATCTTCTTTCTCGTCAACGTGACCTGGAATGCCATTGACAGTCTCATCACTAGACGCTGCGGTGCCGTTCACATGGCTCTGGGTAGACTCCTCCAGACGCTTGGCAAGTTCTTCAGCCTCTTCACGAGCCAGACGCTCCTTCTGGAGCATCTCCTCAAGCTCACGCATACGCGTAGTTTGCGTGTCGATATCCCGCTTTGCATTGTTTAAAGCTTCGGTGAGTTGGATAATTTGACTGAGATTGTCTGGTCGAACTGGAGAGCCATTTGGAGGTCCAGACTTTGGTCGCTCGGTCGGTCCTCGTTTCAACGAGGGTACGTCAGGCTTCTCAGGAAGAGGCTGTTGTGGGGGCGGTGCGGGAGGATCAGAGAAGCGGGTCTTTGGATTGCCTGGGAAAGCAATGCCGTTGCCATTTATCATTGCTGGTGGCTTGGGTGGCTGTGGCGCTTCTGGTTTCTCGAGATCTTTCAAGTCGTCCTTGGAAAGGAGCGTGTTTACGAACTGGTTAGTTCGCCCCAGGTCCTGAGCCTGCAAACGGGCGCTTCGCATTTCATTCTGAAAGAAATTAGCAGAGGAACCTGAGATCCCGGAGTGAATATTCATACCGCAAGTCGTTTCAAAATTTGGTCAGTAGCAATAGGTGTTACATAGAAGGGTCTCTGCTGAGGTATTCCATTTGGCTGCATACCCATGGCACCTCCATTAGACATCATTCGGCCATTGCTGACCATGGAGACGTTGCTGCCGGTTCGCCCTCGCATTGGGATTCCATTAGAGGGCATCATCATGGCGCCGTTGGCCGGATCAAGGTCACCAAAATTCATGTCAAGAACGTTGTTTGACGAGCTTAAGAAACCGGCATGCTCAACCTTGGCAGCTACCTTGTGATGAACAACGGTCTTCTGATCCTCACTAACGATGTCGATGCCGAGTTCGAGGTGATCCGCGGTTTGCAGTTCGTGTGGTTCTGACTCTCGGTTTTCCTGCGAGAGTCGCGTGCCATTGACAAACGTGCCATTGGATGACTTGACATCGCGGATGTAGATTTTCCCGTTGCGTTCCGCATAGATCTCAGCGTGTTGTCTAGACAGCACTTTACTGTCAAAAAAACCGTTGGTGGGCGTTGGGATTGTTTTTTGATTGGTTTGTCGTCCGATTCGAAGGCTATCAGGGGCGAAGGGAACAGCGATTGTTTTTCGTTCGAATGTTCCATTCAGCGAGAGAAGATAAAGCACAGGTTGTCCGGGAGGAAACTGTTCAGGTTGCACAGGACGCATCATGCCTTGAGGTGTCATCTGGGCCTGACCACCAGGACTGGCCTGCACCTGCCCATGTGATGCCATCAATCCAGCGCCTCGTCCAGCGGGAAGTCTGGAGAGATCTTGCTGGAAGTCGCCCTTCCCAGCGGGCCAGGAACTCTTAGGCTGAGGCCGCTTTCGAGGAGCCCCATTGGCTGACCATTGGCTTAAATCTGTAGTTGAAGACATTGGCGTGCCATTGGGTTGTGAGCTGTTGCTTGCTACAGTAGTGGCGGAAGAGTTGGAGGAGGTTGAGGAGACGGAGGATGACGAGTTTGTCCGCGACAGGGTCTTGCGCGGCGCAAACATGCCTCCTCCTCCTCTCCCGTCGTCTTGATTCATTTGGTGGTTGCCGTTAATTGTACCCCATGCTGGCCGTGAGTTTATCTGTGAAAAGTTGGGTGGATTCGCGACAGCCGTCATGAGGAAGGGTCAACCTAGTCGATGGATGAGAACAGTTATCAGGATAGATCGCCGAGGCTGGTTGGGAGGCGTGACTCGCGCCGTGGGTCGACTCGATTAGGAGATACGGTATGATATGAACTGAGCTGTTTGAGGAAGAAAGAGTCTCTGAAGGAACAGGCCTTTGAAGAAAGAGGTATCTGAAGAAAAAATGTTTTGAAGGAAGGAGTCTATTCGCGTGGCTCGCTATTCTGCATCAGAAAAAAAGGTCAGTCCAAGGCTGGGCGGTTACGGCAGTAAGGGGGCAATCTCGATTGGGCCACGGCCGCATGGGCTGGGTAAGGTCTCGTCAAGGGGGAAAAGGGCCACAGGGAGCAATATCGGAACTAAACTTACTAAGAAGGGGGCTTTCGCGATGACTATTGGGGTTCGCGTTCTAATGACTGATGGGCGGGAGTGATGATGAGGTGATGGGAGGTTCACTGTGTCGCTAAGCGCCGCTCGTCGTGTCCAAATTGGGAGCCAGCAGTGGAGCACACGCCCATTGATTCTGGCATGTGCTCACAAAGCATCAGCACCACGCAACAAAGCAATGATCAGACAGAGAGTTGTCTGGATGCTCTTGAGAGCTGAACAGAAAGATATACAATCAAATGCCTCTTCTCATAGATAGTCGCGATGTGGAGCCTGAAAGTTGACCCACGACAACCTCAAGGAGCCACGTGATGCTTTTGCACAGTAAGTACTGACTCGCGGGCAGTCACGGACACTGTGCATCTGGTCCGTGCCCTGTGTTCCGGAAGAAGTGTTCTACCGTCTTTTCATCTTTTCGTTGATGATGATAGGTGAATTACTTCGTTAAATTTAATGACGAGTGAAAGGGTTAACTCTGAGTCTGTTCCTTAGAATATTCGGGACCTGAAATACTCTGAAGGCTAAAATTTAGCTCCATTCAATTATTCGTCTTGACATTTCTTTTCCCTAGATTTTATTCACCTTTTGCTCCGATACCTCCACTTTTATTTCTTCCCGGAAGAAGTATTCTGCCGTCTTCCATTTCCTTGAATACTCTAACCAATCAGAGCAGGAAGTGGGAGTCACGGACATTGAATTATCTCGTTCTTGAGAGATTAGCCTCGCGAGAGCTTCAATCCAGAAAGCATCCAACCACGACGTACGCGCCTGATCATTTAAACACAACAGCAGACAAAAACATCGATATAGAGCTACTCACCTTGACGCCTCATTCTTTTCGCCACAATGCCCCCCGTCGCACCCATCGCTGGCCAGCATGCCCCCTCCAACGTCGACAAGTGTATGCTGAAATGACCTCGGTCCCGAGCAAAGAAGAGGAGAAAAGGATTGCTAACGATGATGGCGATGTAGTCAAGATGGGTCTCATGATGGGTGGAAGTACGATTTTCTCAATTCAATAGACATGGAGTCTAGACCATTATTCTGACATGATTACAGCTGTGGGCGTCATCATGGGCTTTGTTTTCGGTAATGTTGCCCACATTTCATTATTGACGAGGGGGAGAGGAAGAGCTAGATCTGTCGTCACACTCGGCACACCTCCGGTCCCGACCATCGAGAAGAACTAAACTGACACACTAGCAGGAACTGTTAATATTTTCCGCTATGGAGCCGGCCCCAACGGAATCATGAGAACTCTGGGCCAGTATATGCTGGGCTCTGGAGCTACCTTTGGGTATGCACACTCGGATACTATTCCGACAGTTGGCCATTCCTGTAGTCGCTGACAAGGATTCTGCAGTTTTTTCATGTCCATTGGAAGTGTTATCCGTTCCGACGCCGATCCTAAATTGCACGAGATGTACATGCGAGCGCAGCGACGGCCCATAATGATGATGGCAAACCCCGCTTGGAGGAGAGGATAGGGACGGCAGCATTGGCGAGAGCATCAGCCGCGGCAGAAATGAGGGGATCACTGCAGCTAAGGCAAAAGACCAATACCCAGTGAACACCGATCTTTCGCCCATGTACAGTCTGGTCGTTACGGCCGCACTCTGTAATATATCAACCAAGAGTTCTACCAACCAGGAGCAGGGAACAAAAAAATGAATCTGACTGTGCAGCGTACTCGCCCGTTTTTGGTAGATGGGAATTCCTACTGGAGAGAACTATTTCGATCGTGGATCTATGGTCCGTGTGAATACGGCAGGGCAGCCTCAACGGACGGAAGGTCGCCGCGACGGAAGCCCACGCCCACTACCCGAAGATGTGGACAAATGTAATAACTTGGTAATTGGCGTGCCGTGTTGGAGCGGCATACGGCTAGCGGGCGTGGGCAACTCGGGGCAGCAAATGGATAGAATTAGCACTCTCGACGCGGGTCACCACCTCCACAAAGCCAGTTGTGGCGTTGTTGTGCGAGGGTGTGTATTATACAGGCGTCTGCATCCCTGGATTTAAAATGCATACTGGGCGTGTTGGTGCAACCCCCGAGACAAAGGCATACCTTGCAGGAAAAATGACCCTTCGATACGAGATTTGGGTGGAAGCTTCGGGTGATTCATGCTGGTGGGGTGCCGTCTTCCCGCGGAGTTGTTGGTCAGATAAGAGTTCACGCCTCTCAGCCAGCCCTGCCAGCTCTTGCATATGGTGATGGAGTCAACAAGCGCAGAAGGGTGTCCGGGGCGTTGCAACACTGCTGGTTTCTGCGGTCTTACTGCGGGACAAATGGCTCATTCATAGTACTGTTTGTTGTGGTAAGTTTTGGGTGGACTCCAGCTGGAAGGATTTGCCAGTTAATATGCAGTAAGCTGAAGCCCGACGCGATGTTCCACAACGTCAACGCAAGACACAAGTCTCGCCTGCTCCGGCTCAAGCACTGCAAGCAGGCAGGCAACGAAGGCAGAATGCTGGGACCAACTGGTTGTGCAAACAAAGTCAAGCTGTGATGTGACGTTAGCTGGCCCGTTTGTCGACCAAACCGCCTTCGTGATAGGGTTGACAATTCCATCTAGAAACGGCACCCGAGATGCCACCAATCAGCGATACAGGATCGATGGCAAATCCCGTTGCCCCCATGCCAGGCGGATGCGATAGTGGCGCTGACATGCTGACTTACATCTGATTTGCCAGGGCCCTTCATTGCCTAGATAACTTGGCATACGATGCCATGCGACGATTACACCCTCCAAGTTGACTAAGTACAAACAACCTTTTCTATGTAAGGATACGGTAACACCCTTTCGTGCTGGTTGCATCGTGACGTGACGGCAATTGGGTTTTACTGGACTTTAATCCGCACTGGTGGGTCAAGGCGAGACCCAAGACGGACCAAGGCGGAAATCGCCGTCACTCGAAGCAATCGAAGGAAGCTCCACAACCAGCCGTCTTACCCCTAGCAAGATCCGATAGCATCGCAACTAGGAAGTCGATCTTGGGCCGGGGGGTGGCAAGTCGAACGGCAATTGGTAAGGGCGGAGAGACACAGGGCCTAAGCTCTCAGCAAATGTCTCACTAAACGAAAAGGCTCCGAAGTCCGTTTCTTAGTTGGGTCTTTCAAACAGCCTCTCGCGAGCCACTATCTATGCCCCAGCAACCTATGCTAGACTGGTAGCCTTCGTATGATATCCAGAAGCTGCAGCTTCTTCGCCAGTGAGGGGCCTTAAGGAACTGGGGACACCTGAATCCTACATAATTGTGATTCCAGCCGGCGCTACTGAGAAGAAGAAAAAAATTCGAATGGACATGCATCCCATGTGTAGTAGAAGGAAGACGCGTGATGACTTGGCGCTTGGGCTTGGGAGCCTGGCTCAGTAGTACCCAGAACGGCCCCAGAACGGCCCCAGGAACTCCAGGAGTTGCAGCACATCGTGGATCAAGATCTACCCAGTTCGTGTTCACTCTCGAGTTACTAAATGAGGATATCCCATTTGGCCCACTTTGCTTCTTTACTTAGTGACGGGAGCCGTTTGCTCGATGCCACCTCCACCTCCAGCTGCTCGGTGCTCGGCGCCCCGGGATAGTCATGTTCGTTCATGGATCCAGGGTGATCATACGAATCCGAGGACCGAGTTAGTCATGAAAGTCAGGGGGGTGTGAAAACACTCACAGCTCTTTCCTTCCCTAACCAAATCTGCGTCCTTATTAGCTCATTGCATTCTCTACAAACCCCCCAAAGCCTCGACTTTCACGATACTCTGACAATGGTTGCCAATCCCGATGTTCTATTTACGCCGCCGTCGAAAAGCTGAAGCCACCACACACACCATTTAGTCCTTACTCGTCAGATATGGGTCAGCGAGATAGAATGAAGTCGTCCGATAGGTTCTAACCTGCTTTCACAGGTGTTTTCTTCTTCCTTCTTGGTGAGCTGAGCTGACAGTCATCATGCTTGCTTTGCAGCTTCACCTGAGCTATGCTTAAAGACCCACCACTAGCTCATCCGGGGGGGTTTTGGGAAGGGGGGGGTTAGGGCTGAAGGATTACAGCTCCTCTTCCTCGTCCCGTACGACCCATTTTAGACGTTGGCCTCGAGCAGACTATCATCACTGCTCGTTTGGATGAGCTGCGGGGTGGATGGTAGTGCATTTCGGTCACGGCTGTTCGGCAAGTTAGCCCTGCTTTGAAAGGAGTGTCCGGCATAATCAACAAGTCTAAGTTTTACCTCGTCTTGAGGATGCTTTGCTACTCCCTCTCTCTCACGCGGTATATATAAACTGTGTAAGTCCGCATTGATGATGAGGTTCTTGGACACATGACTCTCAGCTCTCGATCTCTGGGACCAGTCGATCTTTCTATTGCTTCATTCATTCCACCATGGGTAACACCGCCAGTGTTCAAGGGGGTGTTCCCAACACCCACCTTGCTGCTCGAGCAAGTAGTGTCACTCATTACTCTCCTCATAACCTTGGAGGGTCGTTGTCTCAGTCCAGGACCAACGGGTATGTCCCCTTTAGTCTTCCGTATTTCAACATGGAACTCCGCTGACTTCTTTCATAGCAAGTCCGTCTTGGGAACTCATAATGCTCCTACTCTTCCCTACTTCCTCACCAACAACCCTACTCCCAACGGTTTCCCTTGGAGTACGAAGAACGCCTTCACAAACTACTACAAGGACTATCCCAACACGGGTGTCATCAGGCGATATGACTTTTCAATCTCTCGTGGAACAATTGCCCCTGACGGCTATGAGGTTGATGGCCTGCTGGTCAATGGAGCCTTCCCCGGTCCTACCATTGAGGCCAACTGGGGTGATACCATCCAAGTAACTGTCCATAATGACGTCGATGATGAGGGCGTTTCCCTCCACTGGCATGGCTTCCTTCAAACCAAGACCCCTTGGGAGGACGGTGTCCCTGGCATTAGTCAGTGCCCTATCGCCCCTGGTAAAAGCTTCACCTATCAGTTCATCGCTGAGCTGTATGGAACTTCCTGGTATCACTCTCATTACTCTGCCCAATACGCTGCTGGTCTTATCGGTCCTATTGTTATTCATGGTCCTCGTGAGAAGCGCGACTATGACATTGATATTGGCCCTATTCTGCTCAATGACTGGTACCACAAGCCTTACATGGAGCTCGTTGAGACTGTCTTGGAACCCAATGGCATTGGCATCGTCTTCTCAGATAACAATCTCATCAATGGCAAGAACAACTTCAACTGCTCCACCGTGTCTGCGGGTGACACGACGCCTTGCAATAGCGCGGCTGGCCTGTCTAAGTTTACGTTCAAGCGCGGCAAGACCCATCGTTTGCGTCTGATCAATTCTGGTGCAGAAGGCCTGCAGCGCTTTTCCATCGATGGCCACACCTTGAAAGTTATTGCCTACGATTTCATTCAGATTCAGCCCTATGAAACCGAGGTCGTTACCTTAGGAATTGGCCAGCGGGCCGATGTACTGGTTACAGCCAATGGCAAGCTTGATTCTTATTGGATGCGTTCCAACATTTCGAGTCTTTGTAGTCTGGCTAGCAACCCCAATGCACTGGCTGCCGTCTTCTATGACAACGCCGATCAAACCAAGCAACCTTCGTCTACTGCCTGGGACGTTGCGGACCCTGGCACTTGTGCCAATGACGACCTGGCCACAACCGTTCCTCTCATGAAGCTTCCTCTGCCTAGGGCCGACTTGACCTATGAATTTGAGATTGATACATTCAAGAACGCCAGTGGCATTAACCTTTTCAAATTCGATAATGTCTCTTTCCGAGCCGACTACAACAGCCCCACACTCCTCCTCAGCAAGCTGGGTAAGACTCACTTCGAAGAACAGTGGAACGTCCGGAATGTGGGCAAGGCAAAGAGTGTGAGGGTCACCGTCATTAACAACACTCCCATCGCGTAAGTCGGAAACCTCCCCCACAAGACGCAGAGAACAGCACTAACGAGGAACTATATGACAGCCACCCTATGCATTTGCATGGCTTTAACATGTACGTCCTTAATGAGGGTGATGGCACGTGGGACGGCACCATCGTGAATAGGAATAACCCCATGCGACGAGACGTCATCCAGGTCCGTGGAAACGGCCATGTAGTCGTCCAATTTGACGCCGCTACTAATCCAGGTATGTCGATCACTTTACCCTCTTCCTTGCCCCCCCCGCCCCCCCTTCGCTTCTCAGTTTCTAATCTAGCTCACCGCTAACCTTGTCTTTTTTTTTCTCTCTCTTAGGTGTCTGGCCCTTCCACTGTCACATTGCATGGCATGTCTCATCTGGGTTATTGATACAGTTCCTCACTGATCCATCCGATGTCAAGCGGTATAGCATCCCTAATGTTGTTGCCCAGACGTGTCGCGATTGGGGCACGTGGACCAATACCAATATCCCGGATCAGATCGATAGCGGTCTGTGATCTGCTCGCGAGGGGTTTTCGCATCACATAAACGATGCTGGGGTGTTGGACCTGTCACTCTCTATTATTATCTAGTTTTATTCCCGGCACGCTCCCTCGCTGCTCTTCTCTTCTACTTACTAGTCTAAGCTTCGTACAAAGAGTCATTTTTTTGCTTGGTTCTGAGAAAGTCAGAGCTAACATGATCTGACTATGGGGACCTAGTGTCCACTAATGGCTGTCCGAGAATATTTTTACGTCGAGGCAAGACGCCGGTATTTTTAAATTTCCTTGTTAGGACAAGGTACCTATTTATGGTTTAACGGCAGGATATGAAATTGAAGGATAATTTTACGACTAAAATATCACGCCTTGGTATCCATGCTTGCATTCGCTTAGATGCAGTCTCAACATGATGCATTGAAATGATAAACGGCGCTCTCGTGACTCGTCAATTTCGTGTGTAGCTTACGTAGTAGTGCTAGGATCCATACCGTCTCTGTAGGATGAATATGCCCTCGCCCACCCCCCTCCTGCATCTAATAGCGTGATTTTCTCGCTGCATGTGACAACAACCCGGAGAAAAAACGATGACCGGGCGGGGAATGCAAGCCCAAACTGAACCGAAACGGTTTGCAGATCGTCTAGTGTAACTGGAAGTATACGTATCTCTATCGTGGATGCCATGTTATCACAATGCATTTGGCATGCGGTGCAAGTTGTTCTCGTCCTGCCCTGGTATGGATAACCCCCCCAAAAGAACAGGAAGGAAAAAAAAAAAAAAAGGAATAAGTCGTGCAACCTTCTTACACAATCCCA
This sequence comes from Mariannaea elegans, assembly GCA_930272665.1. Lineage (NCBI taxonomy): Eukaryota > Fungi > Ascomycota > Sordariomycetes > Hypocreales > Nectriaceae > Mariannaea > Mariannaea elegans. The sequence continues at coordinate 89,163 of CAKNEU010000094.1, forward strand.
TGGTTGGGTCAACCAGTGAAAGAATTTCCAATGTGCGGAGGAGTTTCCGTTTTTCGATAGTTTCGAAGTTAGTCACCGTGTGCCCTGTTCGCAGCTTGTTTTGAAGTTTGGTTGGCGCCACGAGTCTCTCTCACCGGTTTCCCGTCATCTTTGTTGTTGGGGATGGGCTTGAAGCATTCCGGGGTTCTCAGTGGTGCCATGATTTGATTCTGTGCCGTCTGTGGGCGGCGTAAGTGTTGGCTGCGAGCTTGTTGCCTCTACGCTAACAGGAACGTTATTGCCCTTTTGATCGTCTTCATTTGCCGCTTTGTCTTCTTTTTGTTCTGTTTCCCTCTTTGGGTCAATTGGCGTGTCCGCATTACTGGCCTTTTTGTCTTCCAGCACTCGGGATGTGGGCCTTGCGTCATCGTGATGACTGTCGTTGATAAGGACAGATTCAACTTCGGCGGCCAATTTCTCCACCTCCTCTTCAAGTTTTTCTTGGGCTTCTTTCTGGTCGCCGAATTGTCTGTCTGCTTCTTTGTCGCCGACAACCTCTCGCCAAAGCTTCTCTAGTTCGTCTCGCCAGCCGAGCTCATTGGCGAGTTTACGGATACCGGCATCACACGAACCCAACTCAGTAACGTCGTCGGACCTGCGTCCGATCTGACCCACGCGCTCCATATTGAAGAGAACACGAGGTTTGCCCTGGGTTGTGAGCTCTGGGAGACCCGCGAAGGGATAAACAGTTAGGCTCGTCCCGATAACTAACACTAGATCCGCCATGGCTGCCTGGTATGTATTGTGATCAAAAGCTTTAGGAAGGGCTTCTCCAAAGAAGACAATATCCGGCTTGACTAGGCCATCGCAGTCCTTCTCGCCACAGTGTGGTACCTTTCCCGCGAAAACATGTTCTTTCATTTTGTCGTCAGGGAACTCAGTCTTGCACTCTATACAACGCTGAGTCGCGAAGCTGCCGTGCGCCTCGATGATCTTGTCAGACGGAACACCAGCTGCTCTCTCCAGACAGTCGATGTTCTGAGTGAAAAGCATCTGTAGGAGACCCTTACGGGCGAGGAGCGAGATGAAGGCATGGGAGACGGTAGGGTAGAATTTCCCTGGATAGAGCTCGTTGGCAAGGACGTAGAAAGGTTCAGGATGTTTGCGAAAGTATGAAATATCGAAGACGGCCTCGGCGTAGGGTAGGTTAAGGCGTGCAAGATTATTGTAGAGGCCGGTTTTTGGCGATCGAAAGTCGGGAACTTTAAAATGTGATGGTCAGAAGGGTGCTAACTGAAGCTTCAGGTGTACATACTTCCAGCGGCGGTGGAGATACCCGCGCCTGTCAAAACGACAATCCTCTTTGCCTGGCCGCTCTTGATGTACTCAGCGACCGCAGAGAGGCTCCGGTCAGTGAGCGTCTTGGGCGGACCGGCATCAATGAGGGAAGACTCCTCTTGTCCCATTCTGCGAGCGAGCCAACGCGGGACGCGGGGAGCTGGCTTGTTCTTGTTTTTGCGGCGTCGTCCTATCTTGGCGGCGGTATGCGCAGCGGATGCGAGGAGTCGACACTGGAGAGGTTCAGCGCAATCAATAGCAAAAAAATTAAGTGATGCGAAGTGGGAGTGTTGATTGTAGAGGTGGGGTGTCTTAGGTGGTGTTTTGGCGCGAGGGGCTTATCGATAAAGACTTTGGGAGCCTACAAGGCAATGAGGCGCTTGCATCAAGACTCTTGGGCAACAAGGCATTTCTCGTAATTATGGGGCTCAAGGCAGCTTTTATTCTTTGCATGGCGCATGCAATTGGTCCATTGTTGAGAGATTTGGGGGCTTGCAAGCATCTCATGATGCGTGTCAGCTCAATAGTGTAAATGGTTAATAATAGTGGCGACGGTGGCGGTTAAGCGGTCATGGGAAAGAGTCAACTTGAAGAAAGGGTGTAATAGTCCAGGATATGCAACGTGATTTCGAGAAGTCTACACGACTGTCTCCATTAACAAGGTAAGAATGTAGTGTCTATAAACGATTGTGATCAATAAATCGAACCGAGCCAGGTCCGATAAAATATAAAGCCCATCCCAGAACCGTCCTGTACGTCAACGCCAAAGCAATGCCAAATTCGATCCCGCGGCCCATTTCCTCGGTTTGTTCCATGAACGTGCATGTGTTCGCTAACCGTGTCGTTGTCGCGCCTGGGCAAACTGCTCCTCTTGCAACCGAGCGAGTTCTTCCATCGACATACCGCTATTAGCAAACTTGTCGGCCTTTTTCTCACGCCCCTAAAGCCAAGTCAGTCATATCTTTTAGTGCAAGGGGGTGGCGAGTCTGTACCTTTTGAACTTCTTTGTGCTCCGCAGCTGCCTCGACCACGGCGGGGACATAGTCGGAGAAACCTAGTTGCTCAAGGGCTTTGGTGATGTGGTCACACGCAATAGTCTTCTTGGCCTCCTTCTCGGAGATTTCGTTGGCTTCAGAGGAGATGAGGGTGATGAATTCAACACAGCACTCAATAAGAAGATCGCGGGCTTCCTTGGCGAAGGCGACACCAGCTGAGGGTGGAAGGATTTCCGTCACAATCTTCTGAACGGTAGCTACGAATGAACATTAGATTTTTACTTCGAAATAGGCGGTGGGTGAGGAGACATACCTTTGGGAAGTGATAAGTCATCGTTACCTATGAGATAGAGTTAGCACACGAATTCGGAGTATGAACTGTTCAGTATAAAGGCGCACTGAGGCCAGAGTCGAACTTAGCCCAGTATCGATCTTGAGCAGGCATACGACGCATAGTGAATAGACGTGAAGTTGTGCGAAGAGTGTATGGAAAGTGTAAAGGCTGAAGTGTAAAGACAGAGAACAGACGGGGAGGGGAGATGGAAGTAGATATCCATGGCGGAGGGATGGGAAAGTGGCAACTTGGGAGAGGTTGTATATGAATCACGACAAGAAGTCGTGAGTTGACGGTGAATCATGGTCGTGGTCGCTTAAAGGGAATGCGGATGATAGCAGTGATACATGGCCACCAGGGTTGCGATGAAAACTTCATCTCACGAGATGTTGCGGCGTCTCGGGGCGGTGAAAATAAGTAAATCAAACCCAAGAACTTACCTCCAAACTCGTGATCCGACATTGTGAATTAGGAGAGAAACAATGAAAAGTTGAGACTGGGATGGTGATGAGGCTGTAGGAAACCTCGGATGATGTTGAGACTGAATACAACGTCACTCAATAGAGTGAGCAGTGGCGCGGGATAGGAACGTGCAGGGGTAGTGTCGTCGCGATGGGCAGTAATAACAGAGATGCTGAGTAGAGGTAATAAGATATGAGGAAACACAAGGCGCAGAAGCTGAAGTATAGCGAAAAAAAGGAAAATAGAAAAGGAGGAGATCTGATCCCTTTTTTGTCTGTTTGATATCGGTGCGTGCAGCCTTGATGTTTGGCTTGAGTGCTTGGTGCTGTTCGTTGCTTCTGGTTTTGCGCGTGTCCAGTAGCAGATCAAGAGATGGGTTGCTTGAGATGGACAACGAGTGGTGGGGCAAGCCTCTTTTGTATCTGAGCTCCCGCGTCCACTCCACGGGTCCATCTCATTGCTCCGGCCGCCTGAGGTGCGTGCCAAAAAGCAAAGGGGCCCACATACGGCTCACATACGGCTCACATACGGCACCGCGGCTGGGCCCTCTTACAGTGAGAGTTTAGGCCATGGCCAGGCTTCAGTGGAGGCCACAAAAGGCGCCTGGGGCTGAGAAAATTCCTTTCCATCCACTGGGAGAAGAAGAAATATGGAACCTTTGAGCCAACCTTCCATTGCATCGAGGACTGCACCGCCTCCTTCTTCTGCACAAGCACAGAGAGCGCAAGGTAAAGCCACACTGTCAAGCTTCATCTCACGGGCCACTTTCAACCCGTTCACAATACCACCGCTCGACTGTGGCAGTACGCGCCACATCAGACATCGTCATGCACTGTTCCGTGCTCCGAACGGAGACTCTAGCCCCGTCGCGCCAAGAAGCCCCTGCAAAAACGCACGGGCCATCACAGCTAGTTTCTCACTTTTGTTCAAGAAATTTCCTCTCGCAGATTTCCTTTCCTCTTCTCCTTCTTCAACACAAACATCATCCTGTCTAATCAACACGAGACACCGTGTCCGGGTCGAGCTTTGACAACGACTGCTATCTTGACTCTTGATTTTCTACCCGAAAACACGCTGGATGTTCGTGGTGTTCCCTGGCGAAGGCAGATTGCATCGCCTTTCTTCTCTCCTCTTGGTTCCCTTGGTAAGTTTTTGACCTTCTTTCTCTACCCTACCCGACAAGCTCAAGCGTGTCAAATGACGAGATACGTTGTCGCCCCAGTCTTAAAGAGGTTCGACAAGCCTCTTTATGCTGAATGACCTAGTCCTTGCCAAATGGACATATCTGATCGACCACACTCCCCTTGAATTTTTTTGTCGGGCTCAATACGTGTTAGTTCCCTGCTAACATTCATCAAGATCAGGAACCAGTTTGAACATTAGAAGCAACTTTCTCCTGCTTCCCTGTCTATCCCGCCGATCGACCTGCTGTGATGCCCTCTGCTATCTGGTACTATCAAATACCGACGTCTCATGACCGGAACATTTCGATGGCCTGAGCGCAATCCACAACGCCGCCCTGAAGTTTGACTCGTTGTAGAACGTCAAGCTAACAGTGGTTAAGTGTTTTGCTACAGATATACCTTTGAGGCTGCATGGTTGCGTCGAGTCGTCTCGGACCTTCTTCGTCAAGTAAGGTAAGGCAACAAATTTTTTTTTTTCATTTTCACAATTTATATGCTCTGATGATAAAACTTACATTCCATGCTAATACTGAATCCCGCATGTGGAGTAAAATAAGAGCTTTTCATCTTTCGACTGACTTTGCATTTTATTCATAACTCTATTGTCTATTACTTCTTTCAAGCATGAGGCTAACATTTGCTTGAGACCTAGGGAATCGCCAACTTCCGATCATTCTTGATATGCAGCAACTTCTGGTGAGTTCCACCTGTACTAACATTAGTTGTGTTAACCGTGGCCTCCTGTGAAACGTACTTGAAGAATTTGCCGCTTAGTTCTTTGAGTGGGTTTGCGACGAACTTCGCCATAACATGTCCCGGCTGCTCAGGTCTTAGCAGGGTGCCCTGCTCGTATGCCTCCGTAAAAGTTTGATATTGCGTCGCGTCCATAGTGTCCTTGCCTGCGGACCGAAGGACGCCTTGCATCTCTGTGTTGACTCTGCCAGGGGCAATGGCGACACTAATAATGTCAGGCTCCTCGGCAGCAATATGTGCCGAGATAGAATTGTAAGCAGCTTTTCCGCTGCCGTAGGTCCCCCATGCTACATAAGCGCCGGTCGCGGCGCCTGATGACACCCAGACGATGCATCCTTTCGACTTTCGCAGTTCATCCAGTCCTGCCATAGCCTGAGCTGAAGTGAGTCGTCATTCTCATCATTGGAATTGTAAAGATAAAGATGAGCCTTACCATGGCAATCCCACTAAACACGTTCACATCGTAAATCTGGCGCCATTCATCCAGGGTGGTGTCTGCGAACCGCTTAGGCTCCAAGACTCCGTGATTGATGACAATGCCATCAAGCCCACCAAAGGATGACACAGCCAGGTTGGTTAATCTTGTGGGCAACTAATCTTCTCAGTCAGCATTGTTAAAGCATCAAGAATCAGTGACCTCATTTACATCGGCCTGTGTCATATCCCCATCGATGAATTGCACCTGGTTCGGGTACGACTTTTGCAAATTCTCGAGAGGACCCCGCGATCGCGCAGTGACGACGACTTTGTGGGAGTGCTCAAGTAGGTGCTTGGTGATGGCGGCGCCAATGCCTTTGCTAGCACCTGTGATGATGAAGACCTTTGACGCCATGCTTCTGTATGGTTTCGTAGTGCTCGCTGACGCTCTGTTTGGTAGTTGAGAGGTAAATACTGCCGGTAGAATCGGCCGAAAGCCTTGGAGTCGGTGGGGTATATCTGTCTTGTGGTCATGGTGGGGTTCAATTCTCGCCTCACTGTCCAACCCTTATCGATCCTTAGCGGAGTTGTCCATTAGAGTTGCCAGCATAAGAATAGGAAGCTACTCATTATTATATAATATGAGGAATTGGAAAGCTATTCAATCATCCACCAAAGAGTTAATAATTGAATAAATCGAAATACATCCCAAAATATTTTTACAAGCTATTATCGCGGTATCAATGGTGACCCTTAACAGCGGTGTTCATAGTCTACTCAGTAGCTTACTATCTCTCTAAACACTGGCTGGGCTATGGGTAATTATAATGATGTTGTGTACTGGGATGGTAGCAGGGTTGATACAAAGGAAAGTTCAGCGTTGATATCAGTTCCTTGGGTGGTTTACAACTACGATAGAAAAAAAAGGCATGATGGGAACGGGGTATCACGACATGCATGTTTTCTCCCATGAGATAGATTTTGTAGACTAGAATAGTACCCCTATTAGACATTTTGTGACTCAAAGGAAACGACTTCTGAGCCTCCCGATATCATCACTCGTTGCCTTACAGCATCCACCGACAAGAATCGTCGGCCAATTCCCGCGCTTTTGTGTAGCCTTAACGACTTCTTCAAGCTGCACCTCCCATGGGCCGCGTTGCTGAACCGTCGAACCCTCTGGCAACTCCCACTTTTGTGTCGTGGTGTTGTATACTTCTCCGTTCGTGCCATCTGGATAAAGCACTAGGGCAGGCCATGAAGAGATACGACCGCTAGCGATCATGTGAGTGATGGTGAACTCGAAAATGCGAAGCATGTCGTCGAGTTTGTGGACCTTGGTGCAGTTGATGCCTATGCCCCAAGGTATATTGGGGGAGAGCTTGGGATCTAGCATAGCCTCAACAGCGGCCTCAACAGTGTTTCCGTCAGGCAACTTCAGGTCCTCCCCTGGGGAGAGGCATGCTGTCCAATACGGCACATTTGCAAGGCTCGGCGTCGCGGCAAGTGCTTTGCGCATGGCAATAATCTCATCCAATCTGGGGATGGTCTCAAGCGCGACATATCCCAAGCGCTCGGTGGCATCCTGAATACTACTGCCAAAAAGCTGCATACGCTGTGTGTGCCAAGCCTCCAATTCAGCAGATGAGTTGTGCTCAGCATCATATTTGCCGCTGTATTCCTGTCCAGGGATCATGCATGCGCCGTAGGGCCCGCAACTCAAGGCCACTTTTGCGCCGCCCGTGGCTTTTTGCGCGATGGTCACGGCGTCATTAATGAACCGGGGAACGGCGGCGGCGGGGATCCCGTCGGGGAATTCATCAGAGTGAGTACCCGCGAAGCCGTGCAGTGAAACTTGGTACGTTGCTGTGAGAAGGACATCGACGGGGACGTCGCCAAAGTCCTTTTGGCAAGCGAGAAGTGTGGAAGGGTTGGAGATGAGCAGGTCAGACGACCAAAGGGGGGTGGTGCGGGAGAAAGAGATGCCGTATTTAGCTTCCAGGGAGGTACCGAGGCCACCGTCGAGGATGAGAATTTTCGATGCCATTGTGGTTGAGCCTTTTCCCCAGTGTTGAACTGTATTGGCCATGTAGATGAAAAGATCTTGCCCGATCACGGAATGAGAACTGGACCCCGCTTGGTGCGTGTGGGTGTCTCGCTCCTATGGTGCCATCAAAACTAACCAAGAGACAACTTAAAGGAAGACACTTATTTTACCAGCTATTCCAGCCGTACAATGTGATGGCACTGAGTTGGATTGAAGTTGTCACCCAGCTTGCTCATCGAAATGGTATCTGAGTTCTGTGCTAATCTATTACTTCATTTAGATCGGCTTCCAATTATTAGGATCAATTGTCTCTCTACATCACAAAGGAGTATGTGATTTTAAGACTAATACTATGTAATTTAGCACGATCTGACAACTGATTACATGCCTGGTCTTCGGCTCAAATAGCTGTGCTTACAGTAATACTGGGTGGTTCCCATCTTGTATCACGTCCTATCGAACATATACGCGCACCTCCCCACTTAGATATAGACTACAATTTAGAAAATTTACCAACTACGAGGCACGGAAAAAACGTGGTGACACAAGGCTGTGCGACAGTAGGATTGTCCACAACAGCTTGTGTGATGAATCCAACCCAAGCTGAATATAGACACACGCTAGGAATTATACCTGTCCTACGTGTAACAAGACTTCAAGAATATGATGGTATTGGTTGGGTATTTATCCTCCGAACCTTCGGTGGCGGTTTGGTTTATCTAAAAGAGACCTTAAATGTGCTTCTTTATACAGTGTGGACGCCGGGTCGGCTCCCGACGCTTTCGGTGCCTCCTTGGTGGCTGCATTAAGGCTCACTGGGGCCCAACAAGCAAGTGGTTTCATTTGCATATTTATATACATTGCCTGGGTTATATGTGTAGTAATAGAGTCTTTGGAAGTGGTTAAGTTGTTGAAAAAGGGCGACTTACAATCTTTTTAGTCTGTCCTTGAAATCTAAGTTGTCTAACTAAACATTATCAGACAGGCGGAGAGTGAATTTCACAATGCCGAAATCTTCCATCCCTGAGATCGACACAAGATCTGACACACAATCCTCTCCTGATAAGATCCAACTAACTGCAGAAAAGTCAGAGTATGGGCAAGGTATAGAAGAGCAAATAGGTCAGATTGAGCCCCAGCCACGAGTTCATACAAAGACGTGGCTGGCTCTGTTCGCGAATTGTCTTATTTACTTTGCTCAGACATTCGTTTTAGTAGGGACTGGTGCAGTAAGTACGCGTACTTGGAGAGAGAATTCAGGTACATGTTTCAGGAACTGCTCTGACTTGACAACCACAGCAAGGCCAATCTATTGCGGCATACTTGAACCACCCTGGAGATGCCGTCTGGCTGACAGCAAGCCTTACGATCCCAAGTGTTGTTCTTGGACCAATAGTAGCCCAAGCAGCCGACTATTGGAGCCGAAAATGGTTTCTGGTTGTAACTTGCATTCTGGGCACCGTTGGATGCACCATCTCGTCTCGAGCCGACAGCTTCGCTATGTTCATCGGCGGAATGGTCATCATGGGGTTGGAGTTCAGCGTCCTTCCGCTTCTTCATGCAATTCCTTCGGAAATTCTGCCTCGTCGATGGAGGGCCCCAGCTCAAGCTGCTGTCATGATAGCGAACTCCTTTGGTTTGATAACCGGATTGATCCTCGGGGGTGTTCTTGGTCGAAATAATCACCCGGAAGGATTTCGCAATTACTTGTACATTGCAGCGGGTTTGCTTGCGCTCGGCTGTATTATCTGCGTCTTCGCATATACGCCACCACCAACTGCCTTGCAGTCTTCACTCAGCACCTCAGAGAAACTATCTCAGCTTGACTGGATCGGCTATTTCTTTCTTGCGTCAAGTCTGGTCTTGTTCTGCATTGGTTTGGCCTGGTCTCAGAACCCTTACGCATGGTCGGATCCACACACTTCGGCACCGTTCGCCATCGGGCTCGCTTTGGCCATTGCCTTGGTTGTGTATGAGACAAAATTCAAGGTCGATGGGATGTTCCATCACGGGTTGTTTCAAGGCAAAACCTGGAACTTTCCCATTTCACTGGCTGCCGTCTTCTGCGAAGGTGTCGCCTTTTTTGCCGCTACAGTCTATTTTCCCTTTCAGGTGAGTTATTATATCATGAGTAGAGTGATGACGCTTAAGAAGATGATAGGCTGAGATTCTGTACGAAAGTGACCCTTTACTTGTCGGGGTCCGTTTCAGTATTGCTTTTATTGCTACTATTCCGGCTTCCATAATAACAAGTCTCATCTGCACAATCACCAAGAAGATCCGATGGATGACTAGTTTCTCTTTCATGGTATTCGTGGCATTTTTTGCATGCATGGCTACTTCGGATGAGGATTCAAATACAAATGTCTGGGGATACCCGGTACTCCTCGGTTCGGCACTTGGGATGACACTCATAACTCTTATCACAGGCGCGCAGCTTTCTACGCCTCCACAAATGATATCTATTACGAGTGGTCTGATAATTAGCATTCGATCTCTCGGAGGTAGTGTGGGAATTGCGGTCTGTGAGTCTTGAGAAGGCGAATTGTTAGCGAAGAATACTGCTGATCTCAGCCCCTCCTAGACAACGCGGTGTTGAGGGACGAGACGCACCACGCTGGTCTTCTAATAGCTGAAGCAGCCCTGCAAGCTGGCCTCCCAGCCGGCTCGGTTGAGCAGTTTGTCCGAAACATGCTCAATCACAATGTGACGGGCGTTCAACATGTTTTTGGCGTTACACCTGATATCATCGAGGCGGGCCGTCGCACCCTGCTTAGCAACTACGTGAAAGGGTTTCAACATGTGTGGATGACCGCAGCAGCATTTGCAGCTTTCGCGGTCGTTGGTAGGTGGTATATACTGACGGGTGAAATATAAAGCTAATTGGTGTTTCAAGTTACAATATTCCTCACCGACCCTAGCGACGAGTTCAACAACCGTATTGATGCACCAGTTGAGGACGGCGAGGCGTTGTACGGTGACTAATAGGCATTTAGGGGATTGACATCAACAACAATAATGGCCTTATCTGACTTAATGGGTAACTTTTTGAAGCGTCGGTATCAAGGGACTCTCATTTAAAGTTTGTGGATTTATTTGAAAAAGGAAACCCGGCTTCATGAAGAGCATTGAAGCCGGAGAGAAAGACGTGGATCAACTTCATGATGTCCAAAGCCAAGCAAGCGATAGCTCAACACTATATAGAGTGTAATATTTCGGCGTATTTCCAACGAATCGGATCGATAGCTCAGTGGTACGAGCGAGGGATTGCAGATCCCTAGGTCGCGTGTTCGATCCACGCTCGGTCCTTTCGATATAATTTTTTGGGCACTTTCTAGTGCTAAATCAACATTTTCTTCTTTCATAATATGGATTTAATATTTTTGGTCTTTAACGATCGGTCGATCCTCCTCAAGGAGGGATATTGGAATTCCCATGTAATGTAAATTGATGGATACAGGGATGCCGGGCTGCCGAGGATGACCTTCAGCTGCTCTGCACCTCACCTGCAGTCAGCCCTACGTCGCCTTTCATCATATCAAATGGCAGCTCCCTATCTCGGCATACGCCGTCCGCCCCCACGGCTGAAAAGGGACGCCATGTAACTTCAGCTGCCTACTGTCACTGCCTATAAAGCTTGGTCTCGACCAGGCTGGGGTCATTCTGTTTTCATCCAATCTTGTTACCCCGCCTCTTGATCAGCTTCCTCTCATTGCTGGCAAAGGATGCACTTAGTACCAGTGTTAGAATGACACGAGTTTCAATTCTATTTCCCAAACAGCGAGATGTTCTCGGCAAAAGTAACTGTTTATGTATCGAGCTGAAAGGCTTCCTCTCGAACCCTCGATTGTGCGATGATGTGTATGCTAAGGACTTTGGTCCTGCGGGCTATATTGGACCCGCTATTATGTAGGCCATGAGGATTTGTCGACATTTTCACTTGCTCACAAACAGTATAGGGTTGTTGAAGACCACGATGCTTCTAATGGAGACTTTGAATCCTCAGTCGCACAGTTGCTGCATCCAGATCGCGATGGCGCCTTTCCAGCCAACATGGTGGACACTCTCACCAGCAAAGCTGATTGTCAGATTCCGCAATATACGAACCATGATTCAGGCGACATGTGGTCTATTATCAAGTATCGTGGGGGCTATGGTTCTCTCAGGGAGACCCAGTCTTGGCTTGATGATGACCGGAACTCCGATTTAACGAAGATTTTGAAGCGTAAGGCAGTCCTCTAGAAACCGATGATTGGAGGATATGTCCCTACTGAACTAACACCATGCGAAGGACAAAGCCGACTTCTTAGGTCAAACACCCGAGTCGCAACTTGGATTTGTACTGATACAAGTGTTTTTCGCCCCATTCGCAGGGTAAACTTGACGAACTTTGTGGTCCTCATGTTTGAGAAGCAAGCCAGATCAAAAGGGGCGGACACTTTTGCGGAGATTCTGCATGATCTTTTCGACAGCGACAGTGGTCTTGCTGAGGCCATTGAGGATCATCCAATGTTGATATACCTGTACATGCATCAGTGCTTTAACGACTTCAATAATATTCTCAAATGTTATGAGGGGTTATTCAAGCTATCGGTAAGTACTATTCGGTAAATTCACATGCCTAGGACGCCGAGTTAATGCTAGAAGAATACTATCACAGGTCGCACAACATGGGGTGTCTCTGACCGGTCCTTTCTTCTTAACCAAGCCCTGATTCAGATCTCATTTAGCCTACCTGATGTTCTACAGAACAAGGCTCTTCTAAAGAGGCTCAAAGAGTACAACGAGTATCCACCGATCAGAACTAGGGGTGTCGCCTTGAGGCAGGGTGTCCAGGATGCTATTGACCAAGCAGAAACCACTCTCTCTTCAATTGAAGATGATGTAAACGACTTTGAGAGACAAGTTGACATGTTTCTCGAGAGATTCAAGGCTTCCCTGGAACTGGTACGTACCTTGAGGGTATTAAATAGGTGGTATTTGCTAAATTATTCCAGGAGTTTAGCGTAGCGGATGAGAGGATGAGCTGGGTCATGATGTGGTTCACCTTTGTTGCCATTATATTCACGCCAATGGCATTTGTAGCTGTATGTTCGCGACTATCCGCCCCCGTACTATGCATCCTATTCCTTCTTACTACACTCATATTCTATGATTGTGATTTTCGATTTTTCGGCGTCAGCTAACAACAATTCCGCCAGTCGGTTTTTGGAATGACGTCTCTCGAAGCGGACCCAAAATGGTTCGCAGTAGCAATCATACCTGTTTTCCTAGCCTCATGTGGTCTTTGTTACTACATCTTCACCAAGAGCCAGCGACTGGATGACGGCTTGCGACCAAAGAAACTGCAGACTCTGCTACACCTCATGCCCTATGCCCAGATGACCGGTCTCAAACGAAAGAAGGTGCCAAGCGGCCACACGAAGTCGGGCTGGAAGACCAAACAGAGCAAGAAACATTCCCGCCGTCATGGCCGTCACTCATCAGCCGAAGCTCGATACTCAGACCTTGATGGTGATAGTTCTAGTGGCTCGGATTCGTCAGGTCCTCCTCACCGCCCGCCAGGACGGCCTCCGATCTACGTGAGCGTTCCACCACCGCCGCCCTCGAGGCCGCCCGGCTCACATGGTCCATATGTACGCCCCTCAACCATGGCCCAAGAGCAACATATGAGTGGAGGCGTTCCACCACCACCACCCCCACCACCACCTGGTTTGCACAGTTCAAAACCTCCGATGGGGGAAACAATTTACATCGTTCCAGATAGATACTCGTCTAGACCCCACCGAATGAGTAGCAGCCATCACCAGAAGGCCAGTGCTGGAAAAGGAGGGAGGGAGTCCACTACTGTCTATACGAACTTGAGGATGCCGGACTTTTCGTCGCGTTCGTCTCACCCTAGACCGCCATCAAAACCTTCTCGACCTCCGGAACGTCGGCGGCCACTTGAAAAGCCGCATGTGTCTGAATACTCAGAGTCCGAATAGTGTTTATTCTACGACTTCCTGATCTGTGGTTACTGTAGCGAGTACCGGTAACGGGGTTGGGTTAGATACTATCATATTGAGCCTGCATACGACCTGAATACGATGGTTTGGTGTTGTTGGGCATAGAAGTTTGAGAACTTGTTTCGGGCCTTCAACCATACAATGGTTAAGCTAGAGATGAACAATAATAATACGGCAGGCATAATTTGAGGATATATGAGATCTAGAATATGTGCAATAAAGGAATAAATATTGCCCGAAAACAATAATGGGAATCAATTGGACCAACTAACAGGTTATTAATGTGAGTCCTCAATTAAGTAGCAAAGCGCTAACTCGGCTGGCCACGTCATTGTGACAGCCAGAAGCTACCCGAGCCCGTAGGGTCGAGCTGCTTGGTCAGAGAGTGAGACACCCCGCCTCGCAATCAATGAGGGTGGCTTGCTGCACAAATAATCAATGCCGGTACCTTCAAGAGTAAGCCTAACGGACCAATGGATTGATCAGATGGATGTTGGGCGCAATTCTTTGGGTCGTTAAAGTTGGCATTAGAGGCGATCGTATTCCGCTATATTTCTCCGGAGTGCGATTAGTATGAACTCATTTATAGCCCAAGTCGAGATGGCCATTAGTATTTAGTACAGCGCCGTATTGCCCATAAGTTAAAGTTCGGGACTAGTCTCAGAGAACTGTCAATTGAAATAAAGCGGTTTTACGTTCTCACGCGGTGACATATAAGTAAAGTATCCGTCCCTCAGCTCAGCCAGCCACATCCGTTTCTTCTCACCTCCGTTGTCGTCCATTTGGAGAACGTAACCCTTTCTGAACTACACTGACGACATGGAAGAATTTTCTGACTTTGAAGAGATTGACGCCGTTTCTGAGTCTGAGGATCAGGAATGCGACGATCAGGAGCCTTCAGAGACATTGATTGACAACCTGACATTTCCCCAGACCATCAACTCCTTCCCCGCCGAATTATCCGGGGGGTGGCGTCCACCATGGCTCGGTCATGGAGAGAAGCTGGTCGGAATTGTAGACATGGGAAGGTAAGAACACATAGATGAAAAGATTACAATCGATTTCTAACCATGGTTTATCAGTAATGGCATTCGCTTCTCCATATCTGATCTGACGCCTCCGCTTGCCCGTATCCTTCCCACCGTTATGGTATATCGGGCTGGTATCTCGCTGTACGATTGTCAATTTGACTCAGACACAGGAGAGAAGGTTCCGATACCAAATGATGTGATCGAGTCAGTTTGTTCGGCTCTGGCGCGATTCCTCCATGTCTGTGATGACTTTAATACACCCAAAGATCGCATCCACGTCCTCGCGACAGAAGCCACTCGTGCAGCTATCAATTCAGCCCAGTTCCTGAAAACAATAAAAGATAAGACCGGATTGACTGTCGAGTTGCTTCCAAAGGAAGAGGAGGGCAGGATTGGGGCTCTGGGAATCGCTAGCGGCTTCTCTAGCATGGCTGGCCTCGTTATGGATCTTGGAGGAGGCAGTACTCAAATCACCTGGATGCTCAGCCAAGGCGCAGATATACGAATCAGTCCGCACGGTAGCTTCAGCTTCCCATACGGAGCGGCAGCACTGACCAAGAAGCTCCATGACCTGAAGCACGGCAAAAGCAAACCAGACGCAGAAGTGGCCATTAACGCGTTCCGCGGGGAGATGATTGAGAAGTTCAGGGATGCCTATAACCGTCTACAAATCCCTGATGAATTAGTAGAGGCTGCAGAGAAGAATGGGGGATTCAGAATCTATCTCTCAGGAGGTGGCTTTCGGGGTTGGGGGTACTTGCTTCTCTACCTCAATCAGTTGCATGGAAAGCATTATCCCATCTCCATTATTAACGGATACACCGCTGGAAAAGAACAATTTGAGGATACCGAGACACTCAAAGAAGTCGCCAAGGCTGCAAAAAACGTCTTCCGCGTCTCAGATCGCCGACGCTCTCAAGTTCCCGCCGTCGCGTTTTTGGTCAATGTTCTCGCCGAAGCCATTCCCCACGGAATCAAGGAAGCGCACTTCTGCCAAGGCGGCGTACGCGAAGGGTACCTCTTCAAACAGCTTCCGATATCAGTTCGAAAGCAAGCTCCACTGGAAGTGGCCACAGGGCTCTTTGCGCGAGGAGCACGGCGATCGATCCAACAAATGCTTAGGAACGCTATTCCGCGCCCGACGAAAGACGAGTCGAAGCGTTTTCCAGAGGAATTTGGAGAGCATGTAATTGACTCGTTTGCCAACTCGATGTATGCACACATGTTCATGTCTCAAGAAACAGCATCGGCAGCCGCCCTCTCTTCCACCAGCGTGGGAATTCTGTCCACAGTCCACGGTGTATCGCATCAAGATCGGGCTAGGCTTGCACTGATGCTTGAAGCTAGGTATCGCGGTGAACTGCCACCCCGGGAGATGGAGTTTAGGGATTCTTTACGAAAACTGATCACTCCCGAGGAGGTCTGGTGGGCATCTTATCTCGGCAGAGTAGGATATCTTATCACGACATTATATCCAGCCGGAAAGATTGACAAAAGTAAGACACGCATGGTATTTTCGGCTCAATGGTCCTCGACTATGGGGAAATCGAAAGAAAAAGAAGGCATCATCTTTACCATTTCTGTACAGAAGACCAGGAACGACCCGGGAAGAACCAAAGAAACTCTCGAAGAGTTTGCGAGGGAGGTGGAGAAGGCTGGTAAGAAAAAGAATTGGGTTGGTAAGCCTAAGCCATGGGGTTTGAAGGTCAAGGTGAAAGTTGTTGAAGAGGGAATTTTAGGAGAACCAGAAGCCGAGTAGGAGGAGGTATCGAAATATCTAGACTGAGAATACATAATATGCATGATTAGACGGAACTGTTGAGCTTGTTGAATGCTTCGCCCGCACCAGCTCCCACGGCCTCGAACCAATGAGGGTGTCGACTACAACCAGCCTATCGAGGTCAACTTTGCCGAGCGAGCCTTATATCAACGGACCGTCCACTCCTAATCTAGGAACCTCCATCTCCAGATTTAGCCAGGCTGTGAAGGTGAAAGGCTGGCCTGATCAGCTTAAAGTCGGTCTATTGGCTCTTGTACTAACTCCTCATATAAGTATTTGTCCCGTCCCGTGCCGTCGCCATTGCTCATGATGCTCTTTGCCACGGCCTTAATGCCAAGTCCGCCTTCACTGTTTCACCTGGTTCCGAGTAGATCCGCGCTCCTATCGCTCGTGATGGTCAGCTCTAGACCTTCGAGGAGTTCGGTGGTGTTGTTCTTGCTAACGCCTGCGGCCTCTGCGTTCGTCAGCCAGATCATCGTAATATCCCCAAAGGCATTGCCAACTCTATCACCTCCTCGCTCAACCGACACTCCACTGGCAGAGATGATGGTAAGTCTACTATCCACCCCCCTTGTATTGCCTCTCCTGATATGGTTGTTTCCCCAGCTGCTGTGGGTCTCTCCACTTCAACCCTTTGACTGACACCTACAAGGAGTTCCAGCTTTCTCCTCCTGCTGGTGAGAGTCTTCCCAACTGTGGCTGTGACCTTGGTGATAATACTTATAGATCCCCCCGCTGACCGTGCCAGCGTCAGCATTAATATCGCTCTCACCTCCGACCATTTCCAGCTTCTCTCTAATACCTGGGACGGCAGAGATGCCAAGGATGAACCCATTCTGATTATGGCTGAGGACAAGATCACTACCAACCACATCTCCATAGCTGATCTCTGGCTGAAGTACCGTGGCTATCTTGATAATATGTCTAACAATATGTCAATTGGCGCCATCAGCGAGCCCCTAGTTAGTCTCTTCCAATTGCGACAACTGTGAGGACTTGACTGGAAGTAGCCGTGTCTTGAAGTTCAATGTTTTTTGCAAAAAGACTAGTGAAGTGAAGAGGTATTGCTCGAGAGACTTTCGAAAGAGTTCATTGAATATACACCTAAGACTTCACCTCGCTCATTTAATACGATAAAAATAATAGTTAGCCGCTTTTTTCGCACGAGATCCCGCTCTTCTTTCTTTGATTCTCCATATGCTTCAAATAAAGCTCTGGTACATCATGGCGTCTGCTCTCAATCGCCATCTTGATTAAACTCATTATCGCGGGCATCGGATTAACAACATTCGGCCCATAATGGGGAGACATAACTTTGAGCTTCGCATATCTGGCCTTCAAGTCCACAACACTTCCCGAAAACTCGCTGGCTGCCATTGGGAATGGGTCAAGGCCGCATCTTGAGGCTGAGATAAGAAGAGATCCCAAATTGGTCATCGCGCATCCCTCACAACATTCGGATTTGGAGTCCTTGAGGTCTTCGTACAAGACACGAAGAGGATATATCATGTCTTCAAGTACTCTCGTTCGAAGAGTGGCGACATGCGCTGCCTCAAATTAGAAATATGCTTCATGGCTGGGTAGGGCATGACCGTACCTAATATATCTGAGGGTCTCAGTGGATCATATTTGGCATCCGATAGAAGCTCACCCTTCTCACTAACTAATCGGCCTTTCTCATCAAGGCTGCACGTCATGGCTAATTTGTCGACGGCATACTCGAAAACGGTCGCTTCGCCAAGTTCCCATGCGACCCAGGCAAGAATCGGCTGTGTAGTGCGCTGTACGTAGTCTACCCACTGACGAGCCCATGGACGTGTGACTTTAGTCATATCGTACTTGTCAGTGACCACGAGGATTTGATAGAGCTCCAGAGCAGTTAAATCGATGGGTACATGCTCATAACGACCGTGTATAATAAAGAGAACTGTTAAAAAGGGTTCCTTGCGATCCTCTGGAAGCGTTACCACCCATTCCCCACAGGGATCTGATGGTTTGGCCTCTTTAAATCCCCCAGAGAGCATGGCTCCAAAGACAACCGAGGCACGCCTGAGAGCTTTGGAACAGACAAGGGCGACATGTTTCTCTGGTCCGATATGGAGGCGAAGGTCCCCATTGACGTCTAAAATTGTTTTGCCCGGTACCTCTGAGAGTGACGACGCGGAGGGCGGAGTCTGTTCGGTTGTCATTGTAATGGCTAGGATCCAGTCTCACTCGAAGAGCATCCTACCGAAGGGTGTTTATTTCAGTATTTCAACTAGTTCATTTGGCTGCGAGCTTCCCCACCGTTCGTAAATGTTGACGCAAGTTGACGTGTTGTAATGCATTCTGACCAAAACAATGCAGTCAACTCCGCATGTAGTATTAAGTTCGATTGGTCATCGAGATATGCTCACGTTGCATCATGCATCATGCATCTGTGAAATTTAGGATGTCAGCTCCCGTTTACCAAGCCAAAGCAGCCACACTAAGACTCCGACTTGCTTACCAAAAGGTCATGGGATTGTCAAAAGCCGGTCTTTAATCCAGGATACCTAGACTTTGAGATACTCTAGCCCATGAGATCAGATCAGACATACTGATCGCTCTAGGCAGCATGCGGAATATACGTAAGAAAATAGAAACCAAAATCCTGATAGTCGCATAGCTAGCGGATGCGCAACCGGATACGCATTTGTCTTTCGACATTTGGTCTATACAACACGTTTGTCCTCGACGAAAACTGCCAGGACCTAGAGGCTTGTCAAAGTACATTACTTGTCAAACCTACCAACTCGCGCATCGCCAAAAGCTTTTATATGCCATGAATCTTAATCTAATAACGCGCAAAGTAGTTTCACATGTTTATTTTAAGTTGAATCGTTCTGTGGTCAATGAAGGGGGTGTTCCCGCATTGGCTATGAAAGATGCATAAGCGAAGCAAAGTGACATCAACCTGCGATCATCTTGGCTTCGCTAGGATAGGCTCAATGAGCGAATCGAAGCTACGGTCACCGTGTGATTACTTTTGCATTTGGCCAAATTTAATAAGTCCTGCCGAACGCGTAAAGGTTTTTCGCAATGTTCATGTTATCTTGATGGCATGGCCGAGATGGTAGAAAGGCGGGTCCTTGGGTCTCATGCATTGCAGTTCTTATTTTCCTTGCTTTGTGTGGCTAGTCTGTGGAAATTCTAGATAATCATAACCTCTGTAGATGTAAATTTAGAGTATTGAGATCTTGGCTGGGGTGAGGTCTCCCCTATATCCCTTCTCTCCTTTCATCTTCCAATCACCCTCTTGGTACGTCGTATTTCGGGAC
This sequence comes from Mariannaea elegans, assembly GCA_930272665.1. Classification (NCBI taxonomy): domain Eukaryota; kingdom Fungi; phylum Ascomycota; class Sordariomycetes; order Hypocreales; family Nectriaceae; genus Mariannaea; species Mariannaea elegans. The sequence continues at coordinate 108,790 of CAKNEU010000094.1, forward strand.
TTATCCTTGAATCGTCGAAATACGACGACCGCTGGTAAAACTAGAATAGTCTGGAAAGATGTGAGAAATTGAAGAGGTTATGACGACTGGGAGGAGTTTTACACTGCACTAAATCCAGCACAACCTTGGGCGATGGTAATATTCTCTAGAAGCTGGAGGGACTACTGCACCACCCAACTTTCGCTTTTTGATACCAGTGGCGTTGTATCCGTAGTAAGATTCTCATAAAGTCTGGAAGTAGATACCCACATAGTAGAGGATACGGCAATGACAATGATGTACCACGTAGTCGAATTGATATATTCTCACACCATCTTGAAAGGGCACACTTCGTTTCTAACTTTCACGCTTGTAAGTGAAACAATTAGGTATATACTTTATCCTCTCTCTCTCCATTGCCCATATTTTTTTGAATTGGTTACAGCGAGTCGGGCTACCTCCGGCCTAGATGATCCATAATGTACGTTACTAACATCGTCGAAATGATCTGGAGTCCGGCGCTTTTGTTGAGGCACTGGTGCAACTCAGACACAAATTCGGTCGAAGCAACTTTATCAGCATTGGCGTGTCATACGTCCCAATTGTCAATGGAGAGGAGAAGACCAAGCGAACCCAGCATGCCATTAGACAAATACGAAGTGCCGGTTTGATCCCCGACATAGTAGGTAACATCATGTTTTACAGCTCTTAAAATCATCTAATCTCTCTACTAGATTGCCTACTGCCGTGAACATTCCTTTGACGATAGTACTGTCCAGAAGATTGCCAGGAGCTGCCAAGTCGAGTATGAGCAAGTCATCGGAGAAACATGGACACTATTTACTAGGTACCCTTTCTCCTTGAGGAGCACGGTCTGCTTAAACAACTGGTAAAGGGATTGAACCTCAACCAGTCTGCCCTGCCCTCAAGCATGATCCCGAAGGGCCAGGCCCTGTGGGATCTGTGGAAGAGGACCGTTGTCCCTGAGGAGCATCTCGAATTCGTCAATATTATCCTGGTAGACAAATACATCAGTCTCGACGATGCCTATATCAGCGTCCGAAAGTCTCTCGAGCATTCAGCAATAAGGCGTGGAAAGTCCTTGAAGCTCGTGAATGTCGACTCTGAATTCCTACAACCGGAGATCCAGAAAAAGGACCCCACAAAATCCTGCAACTCTTAGAAAGCAATCTGTGAAGCCCAGGGAGTTCTAATTCCAGGTAGGTTATTCCTGGTCCTTTGGCGACGTAATTCTATCAGAATATTTTGACTTATGTTATCTTTACAGGCGGATTTGGCAGCAGAGGTATTAAGGGAATGATTAAAGTCACCAAGTGGGCTAAAGAGCGCAAGGTTCCATTCCTCGGGATCCGCTTGGGTATGTAAGTTGCCGTTATTGAGTATGCTCGCTTCGAGCTGGGATTGAAGGATGTGATATCCGAAGAGTTTTCTGCTACTAGAGAGGACCGAGGAATCATCTTCATGCCGGAAGGATCTAAGGAGTAAGTCAGCTGTCTATTATCTCAATTTGTGGCGAAAAATGGTGAGTGCTAATCCAAGCTCACAGGCAAATGGGCGGTACGATGAGAGTCGGTATTCGGCCACCTATTTTCAAGGCCGGTACAGAATGGAGCAAGCTTCGGGCCATGTATGGCGGCAAGGACATTGTGGAGGAGCGTCACCGACACCACTACAAGGTGAGCCCCGAACACATCGAGCAACTTGAGAAGGCTGGCCTTGGAGTCACCGCCCTTAATAATCTGGGCGTGCGAGTCGAGTCCATTGAGCTGAAGGATCACCCTTTTTTCGTTGGGTAAGCAATATCATTACCAGGGGCATGAATCATTGTTCAGGATGCTAATTTGGCCACACAGAGTGCAAGCCCACCCCAAATATCAGAGCAAGCTACGACAAATTTTCTTTCTCAGCGAATGTCAAGTCATATTTCGTTCTGGCGAAGGCCGCATAGGTCGCAAGACGCCTGATAGTTTGCCAGAGCTTCTGAAGTGGCTTGAATGCAAAGGTTGGGATCACATTACGCAGCTAAAACCGAAACCGGTGACTTTGATTTATCCATTTATTTATTTATTCTTGAATTATCCTTGTTTTATAGTTTCTTCTTAGTATTATTGACGAACAATGTCCGCGACTACGTGGCGGGAGAAGCTGATACATGGTGCAAGACACGGTACAAGATGGAAAAGACAGTGTCATAAGGACAAATAAAACAAGACACGCCACCAGAGGATGTCTTTATCATGAACCTCGAATTTGTCCAATCTCAACAAGGGTCTTTGGAGCAATTTCGCAGTACCCCATTAGGCAGTACTATATAGAGTTAAATAAAGCCAGCCCCTCCAACAATCACCGGTTGCCCGGCTAGCTCAATCGGAAGAGCGTGAGACTCTTACGAGTACTCCGTACAAGCATACATCTCAAGGTTGTGGGTTCGAGCCCCACGTTGGGCTATTCCTATATAAAAGACGATATGAGTTTATTTTTGATTCTTTTTCACTTTTTTGCCCCCGGCCCTTTTGGGGGAAGGCTTTTGGTTATAGAACATCACGATTCTGTTTTACTGCCGCGAGTATGTGCGGATTTAAGAACAAGTTCTTGGGTTGGTGGTCCCAAGGAATGCACAAATAATAAATATGAGGTTTCACTTCATCACATCAAAAATCCCTAGAATAACTTTTTATTTCATCAAGTCATCGCGTTTCGCTGGCTTACAACAGCCGGAACTGGTATTAACAATCGTGGACTTTCAGCCTCGTGTTTTGCAACTACATGACAAACAAGAGATCGGTATCTTTAAACTCTGTTAGAAAGGAGAAAGGAGCAGGCAGAGGAAGATCACGCTTACCAAGGGGGTGGCTGGACGACAGCTGAGGCTTCTGGCTGTACTTCGTCTCCAGGATTTCGCGGATGCTGTTGAGCAGCTCAACATAGCTCTGCTTGGGATTCGCCTTGATGGCCGAGATAAAGGCCCAAGACATGGCGCCGGTGGCCTGAGCATTAATCGTGGCATCGGCCCTAAAAGAACAAATTGTCAGTTCACACGCCTTCACATCTAACAGTTGATGAGCGGTTAGGAGTACTCACGAAGTCTGATCATCCTTGCTTCCAGACCACATAATAACGTCGGCCGGGGAAGTTCGCGTCGCTTTGGTCTTCTCATAGGCTCTGTCTCCTGTGAAGGCAGACTTGGCCAAGCCGAAAACGGCGCCTGCAGCACCCGCGACGTCGCCCTTTGCGTAAGATGAGAAGGCACTCAGGAGACCCTGGCCAGCTTCCTTGGCCAGATTCGGCTCCTTCAAAATACCCTTGGTGGAATAAATATATGGCAGGTCCATGACACTGGCAGAGTGGCACGAGTCGAAAATGGCCGTCAGACGGACACCCTGTTTGAGGGGGCCGACGACGAGATCGTGGATTTGGTCATCGACCAAGTGGCCGTTTTGTTGGAAGTCAACGGGGTAAATTACCTCGTCATATCCATCTTCCTCGTCACCGTCTTCATCTTCAGTTTGGCCGCCATGTCCTGTTAGAAGCATGGTTAGAGAGGATTCGTAGCGTTGAATGAGTTGTTAAACTTACCAGAGTAGTGAAGGAAGAGTGCGTCATTAGGCTGAGCATCCTTAACAAGCCAACCCATCGCGCGAATGATATTGACCTTGGTAGGCTGCATAACGGGGTTGGACTGGTCATCAGTCAAGATGACCATATCCTCACGCTTGTAGTTGTACCGTTCAATCAAGAAGTTGGATACATTGTGGACGTCGTTGATACAGCCGCGCAGTTCCGCTTTCTGACCGAGATAGTTGACACCGATGAGCAGTGCCTTGCGACGACCCGTACAATTGGAGTACTGGAAAGTGTAGCCGTCAGGCGCACCGTGACCGAACTGCTGAGGAACGGATGGGGGAGGGGGCCCGGAGCGAGCGTGCGAAGCGTAGCCCGACTGTTGAATGGGATATCCGTAGGCATCGAGGCCTCCAGGGGGATGATAGTTGGGAGGAGGATATCTGTTCTGGTGTTGACCGCCGTAGCGCTGTTGGGGAGGGCCTGGTGGAGGGGCGTAGCCACCGGAGGGACGATCGTAGCTCGATGGCGGGGGACCTGATGGAGGGGCATAACCACCATAGCCACCAGAGGGACGATCGTATCCGGAGGGAGGAGCACTTTGAGGAGGGGCATACCCAGAAGGCGAGTGGCCATAACCAGGAGACTGGCCGTATCCCGAAGGGCGATCGTATCCTGACTGCGGAGGGCCCGGAGGAGGAGCGTAGCCACCACCACCGCCGTAGCCACCTTGTCCTCCATAACCGCCTCCGTATTCTCCTCCTCCTCCTCCTCCTCCTCCGCCGCCGCCGCCGCCGTGATGGCCTTGGGAACCGTGATATCCTTGGCCGGGATAGTAGGACATGATGTTTGTTTTAGGCGAATGACCCCGCGAATCAATATGGAGCTCTGGTCAGAGCGGTGGGGTGCGGTCGGGTTGCAGGAAGTTGCGACGGGAGGATGCGGGACACAGCTGCGATGCAGATGCAGGAAGTGAAGAGGGAATAGGTAAAAGGGGAAGCAATAGAGAAGCAGGGAGTCTCTTCAATGCATCTCACGATTAACAAAGATAGTGAGAAGAGACAGCAGGTTGGATCAATGGTAGCTGTGAGATGTCTGTTTCATTGTCTTAGTAGCGTACGTCAGGCCAGGCCCACTTGAGGGAGGTCTGGGCGCCAAAGCGGGGTCTTCACGACGGCTGAAGACAGAGCTTCCACGAGATGAGCGGGCGCTAATTATTTGCTTTGCTACGGAGTAACTACAGAGCTACAGGCCCATAGTTTGCTACTATTCCATTTGGACGGAACATTACAGTACCAGTATAGTGACAACCAGGACAACGGAACAACTCCTCCTCAGCGAGAGCCACCTATTAGTTATGTTCAGCTGTCAGTGAGACCAACGAAACAATCAGAATCTATTGATAGAACCTTAACTCCCAACTCTGCTTCTTGTAGCATTCCTATCAGAATAATTCCCTTCCACTAAAAGCGCCATATTAATACCCCGTAGAGGTTGGGAATGACTAGGTATTGTTGAAATCGCAAGGCGGGGGCGGCCTCCAAGACAAGGGCCTCAGCTTGGCGCCGCAAGCTCCCCTCCCCCTCCTCTTTTACTCACTCTTCCTCAACCGATAAACGCCGCAATCATGAGGAGACTGGATGACCAACACCACCCAGTCCATCCATCCACCCTTCATTTCATTCCGAATAGTCAGACCCGTTCCTGAAATTGCGCGCTTTTGCCTAAGCTGCGCCTCAGCAACGGGACATCACAACATGCCACGTAAATTTTAGGGACTTGGATGAAGTAGTACAGATGTACAAGTGGCTGTACTAGTTACTTGTCATGATACTTCAGTTACGTGAATTGTAGAGGTCGGCTCTTGCTCCACGCTGACCCGTAACTTCATCACTCATAATAATGTGCTCACCCTTTCAAACAGATTTACGTACACATCTTACGCCTAATTCACAAACAAACAGTTGCGTGGGAACACGATGCTGTGTCTTGGCTGCCAAGCCAGTTATGGATCCTCAAATCATTACAGGTGACGTGCGTAGCATAGTTAGTCAGACCGTTCGGGTTCTTCGGGCTTTCGTCAGAAGAAGTTGGACATTTCACAAGATAATAAAGGTCAAGGGGACGCCAAGGGTTTGGTTAGTCCCCATAAGGCCAGGTCCCCTATTACAACACGGAGACGATCCTGGACAGTACATCCGCCCTAGGCCTCGAAATAGAGGGATGGGGGGGAGGGGATTCTCTGCCTCTAAGAGGGGATTGGTTGCACTGGCATGTAAGACAGCTCTGTGGCGCCTTTGTTGCTCACTATAGGGGTCCACCGCCCCGCCGGAACGGCCCGCCGGACTTCCTGTTTCGAGAGAACTAGGACCCCGCGGATGTGAGGTTTTTGGTGCGTTGGGGGCTATGAGCAGAGTGCTGGATGAGACTGGCTGCCTTGTAAAACAAGTCAAACAAGGCCCTGATACAAACATTTTGAAGTGTACCTTTCAAATCAGATTCAATTTCACTCAGCAGAGGCCGCCAAGTACATTCACATACGCTGTAGCAAATCCGTTTTGGGTTTGGCAGGGCCGGCGCAAAGCACATGGCACCATAGCCACGGCGTTACTTCGTGTCATTGACCCTCCTTGCCAAGTGAATCTGAAAATCCAATTACGCGCATCACACAGTGTCCCCCATCACAGCCCCTCCACCTGCTGTATCCTGCATATCCTGCACCTCACCACGACCGCCCGCCGCCCGTTGCTACCGGCGTCTACATCCAGCCCTTTCCATCAAACCAAAACAAAAGGGAGGCCGCCATCTCCGGGGTTCTATTTCTTTCTCCTACTTCCCTCGTCTCCTCTTACTTTTCATCCTTGTCCGCAACATCCTCTTCTTCTCCCACCAAACCCTGGTCTCAGTCCTACATCACAGCCTTAAAGCCACCCCACCTTACACCATGTCCTTCTTCAAGAAGCTCACTTCCGACTTTGATAACTTCGGAATTGGCGAGAAGAACAACCAGCAGTCTTCTCCTCCTCCTCCTCCCAATGATGGTAAGTATTCATGAGGTTTTGCTCTCAATTGCTTCCCCCTTTTCGCTACAGTTCGCTGACAATTCCCAGGAAACCGTGGCTATGGCTACCACGGCGAGGGCGGCCAGGGAGGACCTCCTCCTGCTCAGTACTATGCCGCTCCTCCTCAGCCCGCCTATCAGCCCCCTTCCGACAAGCCACCTCTGCCTGAGGGTTGGACTTCCCAGTTCGATCAACAATACCAGCGCTGGTTCTATGTAGAGGTCGCCACCGGCCGCTCCCAGTGGGAGGCTCCCGGCTACCGTGCCCCTCCTGTTCCTCCCACCGATTCTCGCCCTCCCATGAGCTCCCAATCTTCCCATGATTCCCGTGGGTTCACACCTAGCGGATACGGAAGCCCTCCTCCTGCCGGTAGTGAACGCGGCTACGGGTCCTACGGCTCGCCCGCTCCTGGCTACGGCGCGCCTGGTGGATATAACTCGCCCCCCGCTGGCTACGGTCAGGACAACCATGGTTACAACCAGGGCTACAACCAAGGCTACGACCAGAGCTATGGACAAGGAGATCGCGGTGACAACAAGAAGAAGAGCGATAAGAAGGGGATGCTTCTTGGTGCTGCTGGTGGCCTTGCCGTTGGTGCTGTCGGAGGTGCCTTGATCGCCAACGCCCTCGATGATGACAGCGACGATGAACACCGCCAGGCTCCTCCTCCCGCTGCCCCTGTTGCTTCCGAGTCGACGACCGTTGTCAACAACTACTACTACGATGAAGCCCCTCCCAACCAGGAATATGGCGGTGACTACAACCGCGGCTACGACAGTGGTCCCCCAGCCGTTCTTCCAGCCACTGATGCGGATGGCGACTCGGTCTCGTCAAGTGATCGCGAGGACGTCCAAGATGCTCGTGAGGAATACGAAGAACAGCTCGCCGACTCTGATGCCAGCGCCAGCGATGTCGAGGAAGCCCGCGAGGAGTATGAGGAGACATATGAGGAAGTTTACGAGGACTGAGATGTTTGTTTGTCTGATGAGCAATGACTACACGCATATGAGCAAGGCACGTTTGATATCCAATCAAATTTGAGCAGGTACAGCAAAGGCAGGACTGGTGCATGGCAGGTTAGGACCCATTAGTTGCTAGGCTTTAAATTTAAGTCTTTATTTTCTTTCATCATCTTTTTTTCGCTCGTCTTGTTGTACGAAGCAAGGGTCGATACGCACCATGCGTTCTTGGCGACTTGGCAGCTACACCTTGGTAAGTCTTGCCCCTCTACAGGTTACGCGGTGAGAGAAGTGTTTTGTCGATGAGGCGAGCCGAGGCTTCTTCTTCGTTTTGACCCGCGAGCTGATCCTTGTTCCAGCCGCCGTGCCTTGTCTTTTTTTTGTGCTCTTCGTTCTTGGCCCCCCAGCAAACAAAAGTCTTGGCCTCAATCCTTCGTAAGTTTTCGCTTATCGGCACAAGGCCAAGACACAAGAACCCCACTTCTTCTCACTGTCTAGTCTGACGATGGTTCTGGGCAAACCCCGTCCAGCTTGGCGAACAATGTGCTGTGTAGGTGAGTGAGAGAGCACTTGTAGCAACATTCTTGTACTGTGTCTTTTGGTGCCTTCTACTGTGCCCGTCGGGCGGCGTCTTGGTACTAAAATGAGGAATTGGACATGCAATGCAGCAGTGGTCCACTATGCATCAAAGCCCCTGATACGGCTTTTGAGTCGGGACAGGTTTGACATGCGCGTAATTCAAAACGACCAGCGCCGAAGAGGAGTAAGTATTCTCTCTGTCTCATGTACCTCGCCCAAGCTGCATCCAAGTACTCCCCTCCCGCGGCAAAGAAAGCAAAAAAATACTCCCCCTTTTGTTGGCAGCTTACTGAGGCTGTGTTTGCATCGCATAACATGTGCCGCTGTGACTGGGTGTCAGATAGCTATGCAACCCCGCACTAACACGCTATAATCGGCATCGAGGTGCCGAGATGTAGGGAAGGCGAAGATATAATAAGCATAATAGATTGAATACAAGCATTTGACTTAGCAAAGCTTGTCAGTAGACTTAAGGCTGGGGAGCGTTGTAGCGGTTGAGCTTATTAGTATATGTACTAGGGAAATGGGTGGATGAGCTGGGCGCGTGATGTAGTCCAAGCGGTATTGCCTTGCGAAGTGCAGATTTAGGGATATTGGTGAGACCAACAAGCCATTGATGGAGAGGTGAGTGTTTATACGTGGGATTCTGAGAGAGAATTGCTGAGTGCTGTGAAAAGCTCGATTAGGATAGCATCATCAGTCAGCCCTTGAATTAATCCATATTCCCACTAGGAGAAATTGATGCTGACATTTCTGCTATCCAAACGCTTCTCCTCATAGCAATATTTTATCAATCTTTGCATCGATTCTATCCACTCTTCTTTCTCTTTTGATTTTCGATGTCTAGGTGAAGTCTCGACAAGGATCGACACAAAAGTAAGTTACTCCAAAACTCACTATCTACACCTTGAAAAGTTCTCCCTCCTATTATCATTGAACCAAGAAGTTCCGTTCGTAATCGTCAATAAGTGAAAGATAATTGATATTAATACGTGACTAGGCCCCCTCAGTCCTGACGCGGACTTGTCTGCTTATCCACCTCCTTCTCTCCTGTTCTTTCCGATGGGTATTTTTTCGCTCTTCACGTTTGCACCTCCTCCTTCGATAGCTTCCATGCTCACTTTTGTTCGTTGTTCTTCTCGTCCATGCAGATGCAAAGGGCCGCCATGAGAGCCATGTCGACATTAGGCGCAACCGTCAGAGAATAAGTCTGCTGGCCAAAGATCAAATCGCGGCCACTGAGAATCTTTCGATCGATGCGGGCGACGAGCGCGTCGCTGGCGGAGTCGTGGATCTCAGCGGTGTAGTCAACCCAGTTGCCTTTCATGGTGAGCGATTCGGCTTGGCCGCTGGCAGAGGTGAAGGTTGCAGTGGCTTTGGATCCGAGGACTGCACCAAGTTAGCCCTTTGTTGTTATCTACAACCCATTGACCCCGAAAGCATCATGCGCAATGAAATATTGCTATCACTTTGTCAAAGGGGGGCACTTACGCTTGAAGCTGCTCTTGACCTCCATAATCTTCTGGCCCTGAGGACTCTCAACGGCATAGGTGGTGTGGATATGGAAATGCTCCTTGCAAATGTCAAAGAGATGGGTACCAGACATGTCATAAACAGATTTGCGGCCCGAGATGGACATGACCTTGCCCTCCACCTTGAGAATAGGCTGGCCATTGGCAAGCTTGATCTCGAAGCTGTCGCCCGTCAGGGACAGGACCTTTTCGCGCAGTACGAGCGTCTCGGACTGGCGGGCAATAAGGTTGCTGAAGACGCCGATCTGGCGGGGTGCAGGGTTGAGCTGGAAGGCAGCCGACATTGTGACGTTTGGAAGCTGGGAATTTGGACGAGCTAACGATGTGGTGAAGACTCTGAAGTGTGGAACTGGCCAAGACAAAAGATGGATGGGGTGGTGGAATCAATGCAACAACTTGGAGGGGAAATGGCCCCGTCTTTAAAGGTACAACTGCCGCCCAAAAGCAAGGCAGATCCTCCGTCACATGGGATGGAAGCGAAGGAAGGGAAGCGCTTAGGGGTTTGAACAAGCTAACACCAAAGGGCCTCCAATGGATGGACCCAGGTGCAATAGGGCTGACGTTTCCAATGTGAATCCAGACCTAGCCCCGTCACAGCTCCAACGCCTCCAGGATAAGCATATTGAAGCAAGGCCAATTGGGGCGAATCGACAGCGTGCTAAACCTGCGCGACTACCGAATCAGACTCGGCGAGGGGATACATTGTGCCACGCAAGAAACCAGGCTACTAAATGGAGGGGCATGGTGATGGGGTTGCCTCTAAGGGGCGGGACCTTTGTGGCGTTGCTCAAGGCTGACTACATCGTGGCCAATGAATGGAAAATGGGGATGGAATTGGATGGATGCTGAGCGCTATTCGAGAAATGATATGTGTCTGTGGAGAAGGTTGAGTAATTATGCCTTGCCTCCGGAGTACCGAGTGCCAAGGGCGTGCATCATGTTTACGGCGGGGGGAAAGGAATATCGGGAATCTGTGGTGTCAATTATTCGTACAACATCACAGTCCACAGATAAAAGACCAGGTTCGTCGCATTAATGGTATGACAGCACAGAGTACGGAGTAGGCTGCCACGACCATGGATCCCCAAATACCAAGACACTCATTCGCGGATTTACGACGATCCCCCTATGCACAATCCATTCAGCAATCAGCAGTAAGAAACCAAAGGACCAAAATCGCAAATCAGTCATCATCCCCCCCCGCCATCATTGTGGACGTACATGACCTGATAGTTGCTCGCTAGTTGAGGTGTTACATGCTCCGCTAATAAGCGGGTCACCTGA